>CAUYRT010016254.1:0-10351 GCA_963574885.1 Lepilemur ruficaudatus | reverse complement strand
GGTCCAGCAATAGCACTATTAGGCATCTACCCAAAGGAACAAAAGACATTCTATAATAAAGACATCTGCACCCGAATGTTTATGGCAGCACAATTCACTATTGCAAGGATGTGGAAACAACCCAAGTGCCCGTCAATCCATAAGCGGATTAATAAAATATGGTATATGTGTACAATGGAATACTATTCAATTATAAAAAACAACAGTGATCTAGCACCGCTTATATTTTCCTGGATAGAGCTTGAACCCATCCTCCGAAGTGAGGTATCACTCACCAAGAGTGGAACCACATGTACTTGCCATCAAATTGACACTAACTGATCAACACTAATGTGCTCACAAGGTAGTAATATTCTTTAGGGATTGGGGGTTTGGCGGTGGGTAAACTCACAACCAGTGGACACGTGAGTGTTGTAGGGGGGGGAAGGACACACCTCAAATCATGGTGTGAATGTGGCAAAGTCATGACGTGTAACCAAAATGTTTGTACCCCCATAATATCCTGAAATAAAAAAAAAAAACAACTTGATGTTGGCCTAGTTGTATTCTCTGGCTGTAAGAAAACTTTGGGAAGCCAAGTCTGTAATCATAAATATGTTTGGTGAGTGTGAAATAATAAAGAAGAGTAGTTCACTTGATGAGTTTAATGTTTAGTGGTATCAAGCTATTGTACATGGTGAAACCAGCGACACAAGAGAGAGATGTCTGCCAATAAGACCACATACTCAGATTGGCTGGATATGGTACTGTCATCCCTGGACAGAAGGCCCCAAGCAGTTAATCAGTAAAGTCTTAATACAAAAGAAATACAACTGATACATCATGATTCTGAATACTGAATACATCATGATTCTGCCTTAATCAGAAAACTGCCCTTTCTGTTAAAGACAATCTCTCCCCTCTTCCTTTATCAGTACAATAACAGTCTGCAAAGGCAGAGCAGCATCATAAATATGGTAGAATTGTGATCATGCACAGGAGAGCAAATGGACAGTGAACATAGAACTCATATCAGAAAGACATTATCAGATAGCTGAGGAACCACCTGGAGAGAAAAGCCAGTCCCAGGAAGTAAGTCAGTTATAATTGTTTTTTTAAAGTCTGGGAAGCTCTCCTGTTTCTATATTCCTGAAGAATTGTACAAGACAGGTGTTAATTTTTCCTTAAATGTTTGGAAAAATCATTGGCAAGCTAACTGGGTCAGAGGTTTTCTTCTTTAAAATAAAGTGCTCAATTTTTTAATATATGTTTTTAATTTTTTAATAATATTTTTTAATAATTATTGATATTTCTATCTTGTCTTCTGTCAGCTTTGACAAATTATATTTTTCAAAGTTTATCTATTTCATCCAAATCATCAAAATTATCAGCATACAATTGTTTTTAGCATCCTTTTATTATCTTTTTTTAAGTTTGTGTGATACAATTTTTTCATTGCTGTTGTTGCAAATTTGCTTTCTCTACTTTTTATCAATCTTGTTTAGATTTTATTAATTTTGTTAATCTTCTCGAACAACTAACTTTGGCTTTGCTGATTTTCTCTGTTATATGTTTGATTTTGATTTCCTTGATTTTTGCTTTTATCTTTATCCTTTGTTTTCATGTTTGATTACTGTTCTCTACTTTCTTAAAATCAGCACTGCAACATTGATTTTTAGCCTTTTATTTCTAATGCATAAATTTAAGGCAATATAGTTCCTTCTAAGCACTGTTTTAGTATTTTCCTGTAATCTTTGCAATGTAATATTTTATTATTCAGTTTAAAATACTAATTCCTTGCTTTTTCTTTTTTATCCCATAGAGTATTTAGAATATATTGTTTAATTTTTCAGCACTTTTTTCCCAGTCTTGCTATTAATCTTTAGCTTAATTCCCTGGTGGTAGAAGACATTCTGAAAGATTTCAATATTTTGAAATTGTTGAGACATTTTTAATATTACAATGTATTGGTTTTAATAAATGTTCCTTGTACACTTGAAGTAAACAAGGTCATTAATAGGTACAATTTTACGTACATGGCATTAGATCAGGTATGCTAATTGTGCTGTTTAAATCTTCTGTATCCTTACTGATATTTTATTTTTTCACTTGTTCTGTCAGCTATTTGAGACAGCTATGCCTTTCATGTGATTGTTGATTTATATATTTTTTCTTGTCGTTCTGTCCAGTTTATGTTTAATTGATTTTGAAGGTACATTATTAGATACATAGAGGTTTAGGATTGTAATGTTTTCCTATTAGATTGACCTATTTGTAATTATGAACTGCTCTCATTATCTCTAATAATGTTTCTTGCCCTTAAGTTCACTTCATATGATATTAGTATAGCTAGACAGCTTGGGGTGGGGGGAGTTAGTGTTTCCATGGTTATTCTTTTTATATTAAATATTTCTTTGTCATTTTTTTTATTTCAGAATATTACAGGGGTACAAACGTTTTGGTTACATGAATTATTTTTGTATAGTTTGAGCCAAAATTATAAGTGTATCCATCACCCATATAGTGTACATTGTACCTGTTAGGTATGAATTTACCTATCTCCTCCTCTCCCCTCCTGCTTGATTTCTGTTGACTTTTATTACCATATGTACACATGAGTGTTGATCATTTGCTTCCAATTTAATAGTGAGTACATGTGGTGTTTGTTTTTCCGTTCTTGTGATACTTCACTTAGGAGGATGGTCTCCAGTTTCAGCCAGGCTGTTACAAAAGGTGATAGTTCACCATTTTTTAAATGGCTGAGTAACAATTCATGGTATACATATACCACATTTTATTAACCCACTCATGTATTGATGGGCACTTGGGCTGTTTTCACATCTTTGCAATTGTGAATTGTGCTGCTATAAACATTCGAGTACAAGTGTCTTTTTTATAAAATGTCTTTCTTTTTCTTTGGGTAAATACCAGTAGTGTGATTGCTGGATCAAATGGTAGGTCTAATTTAGTTCTTTGAGGTATCTTCATACTACTTTCCATAGAGGTTGAACTAGTTTGCAGTCCCACCAACAATGTATAAGTGTTTCTTTCTCTCCACATCTGTTTCTCTCTCACCATCTGTTGTTTCGGGACTTTTTGATAAAAGCCATTCTCACTGGAGTTAGATGATATTTCATTGTGGTTTTGATTTGCACTCCCTGATGATTAGACATGTTGAGCATTTTTTCATGTTTCTTGGCCATTAGTCTATCTTCTTTAGAAAGCTTCTCTTCATGTCTTTTGCTCACTTTTCAGTGGGGTTGTTTGATGTTTTCTTGCTGATGTGCTTGAGTTCTTTGTAGATTCCAGTTATTAACCTTTATCAGATGTATAGCATGCACATATTTTCTCCCATTCTATAGGTTATCTATTCACTCTGTTGATTGTTCCCTTGGCTGTGCAGAAGCTTTTTAATCTAATCAAGTCCCATTTAATTATTTTTGTTGCTAGGATTGCCTTTGGTGTCTTCTTCATAAATTCTTTGCCTAGGCCGATATCTAGAAGAGTTTTTCCAACTTCTCCTAGAATTCTTATAGTTTCATGCCTTAGGTTTAAGTATGTTATCCATCATGAATTAATTTTTGTGACTGGTGAGAGGTATGAATCCTGTTTCAGTCTTCTACAGGTGGCTATCCAATTTTCCCAGCACCATTTATTGAATAGGGGTTCTTATTTCCAGTGTATATTCTTGTCTGGTTTGTCAAAGATCAGATGGCAATATGAGTGTGGTTAAATATAAATCTGAGTTGTCTGTTCTGATCCATTAGCCTATGGTGCTGTTCTTCTGCCATTACCATACTGTTTTGGTTACTATAGGCTTGTATTAATAGTATAGATTGAAGTCTGGTAAAGTGATGCCTTCTAATTTGTTCTTTTTGCTTAATGTTGCTTTGGCTATTTGGGGTTCTTTTCTGGTTCCATACAAAGTGTAGAATTATTTTTTCTAGATCTGCAAAAAATGATGTTGGTATTTTAATAGGGATTGCATTGGATCTGTAAATCTTTTTGGGTAGTATAGACATTTTAACAATATTCATTCTGCAGATATGAGCATAATATGTTTTTCCATTTGTTTACATCCTCTGTGATTTCCTTCCTCAGTGTTTCCTAGTTCTCTCCATAGAGGTCTTTCCCTCCTTGATTAAATATATTCCTAGGTATTTTATTTTCTTTGTTGCTATTCTGAATGTTATTAAGTCTTTGATTTGATTCTCAGCTTGACTATTGTTGGTATGTAGGAATGCTGCTGATTTGTTTACATTGATTTTGTAACCTGAGAATCTGCTGAATTTATTTATCAATTCCAGGAGTCTCATGGTAGAGTTTTGGGTTCTCTAGATATAAGATCATATTGTCAGCAAACAGTGATAGTTGCCTTCTTCTTTCACCATTTGAATACACTTGATTTCCCTCTCTTTTCTGATTGCTCTGGCTAGGCCTTCCAGCAGTATGTTGAACAGAAGTGGTGACAGTGGACAGCCTTGTCTGGTTCCAGTTCTAAGCGGGAATACTTTTAATTTTTCCCTATTCAATATGATGTTGGCTGTGTGTTTGTCATATAAGGCTTTTATAATATTGAGGTATGTTCTGTCTATGCCTATTTAGTTAAGAGTTCTTATCATAAAAGGGTGCTGAATTTTATCAAATGCCTTTTCTGTCTCTATTGAGTTCTATTTATGTAGTGAATCACATTTATAGATTTGAACCATCCCTGAGTTTCTGAGATGAAGCCCACTTGATCATGGGATTATTTATTTATTTTTTCATGTGCTGCTGAATTCAGTTTGCTAGGGTTTTATTGAGAATTTTTGCATCTGTATTCATAAGGGATATTGGTCTGTAGTTTTCTTTTTTTGTTGTGTCCTTTTCTGGCTTTGGTATCAAGGTGATATTGGCTTCATAGAATGAGTTAGGGGGGATTCCTTCCTTCTCTATGTTATGAAATAATTTCTGCAGGATACTTGCCAGTTCTTCCTTTTGGGTCTGGTAAAATTTGGCTGTGAAACCGTCTGGTCTGGGACTTTTTTTGTTGGGAGATTTTTTATTGCTGCTTCAATTTTGTTACCTAATAGTGGTTTGTTCAGGAGTTCTGTTTCTTCCAGATTGAGCCTAGGGAGGTTGTGTGTCCAGGAATTTGTCTATTTCCTCAATGATTTCAAATTTGTGTGCATAGAGATTTTTACAGTATTCAGAGATGATATTTTGTATTTCTGTGGTATTAGTTGTAATATCTCTTTTTTCATTTCTGATTGATCTTATATTGGTACTTTCTTTTTTGTTTCTGGTTAATCCAGTGAGAGGCCTGTCAATTTTATTCATCTTTTCAAAGAACCAACTTTTTGTTTCATTAATCTTCTATATAATTCTTTTGTTTTCAATTTCACCTAGTTCTGCTCTGACCTTAGTTATTTCTTTTCTTCTAATGGGTTTGGGATTGGTTTGCTCTCCCTTTTCCAATTTATTATATTGTTGATTTGTGATTTTTCTGTCTTTTGGAAGTAGGCATTTATGGTTATGAATCTTCCTCTTCTGACTGCTCTTGCTGAATCTTGGGTTACCTCTGACCTGCTGTCTTCACCTGTTCCCAACTGTGTATAGTGACTTAGGTCCCCTAGCTTACTCTTGGTGATGGTGGGTGGTACTTGTGAGTACAAATTAGCTGCTTCCTGTTTGCTTGAGTTGGGAGGCACTATGCTTGCTTATGGGGTTGTTCCCCCGTCATTGACGTTTTCATGGAAGATCCAGTTGCTGTGCCCATGATAAGCGCTGGTCCCCAAGGTGGGGCATACGAATGCCCCAAGCTTTAGGAGTGACCCTGTAGCTCCCAGGGGCTTTCTTGATCTCCTCCACCACTGAGGTGGGGGGAGGAGGAAGGCAGTTCACAGCTAGGCTTTGCAAAGCCTCAGTGGGGCTCAGAAGTTGCTTTTCCCAACACGAGGGGGAGCTGCTGGTAGAAGGGTCAGGACAAGCTTTCCAAACTGGGAAAGCTGTTCATGGGGGAGGGGTCTGAGCACTTGTATGCTAAGGCCCCAGGCTGTGTTCTTTCCACCAGTAGCACAATTTTTCTGTGGGGAGGGCTAGGCACTCCCCACCTGGCTACTCCTTGGACCCCCACACACCCTGTAAAATTAAGTCAGTAAATGCTGTAAAGGGCATGCAAATTGACCTCGCTGTCAGTAGGAGGTGCTTGCCAGAAGGAATAAGGTGCAGTGTTATTTTTGGGTCCTGCAGCTGGCTCCAGTCCCTCAGGAGAAGCACTGGAATGCTCTAGGTGGTGGTTCGGGCCCTGGAACTTCCAGGTGAGTCCTTATTCTCTGCCACAGCAGAGGCAGGTTGGGGAATGCAGCTGGATTGGGTTGGGTTGGGTCAGCTTGCCCTCAGGATCTACAAAAGCTGGCAAGGTAGCTGCTTTGGCAGAGGTCAAAGGTCTGCTCCCAGCTTCCGGGCAGAGCCACCAGGAAGGGACTGAAGTAGCCCCACTCAACCAGGAAGTCTGCTTGTGGAGGCAGGTCTGACCGAGATTCACAAATTAGCAGTCTGCTGTGGACCTCTCTCCTCTCCCCCACCCTCTACTCCACAGTCTCCCTCTGGCGTCTGCTGGCAGGCAGGAGCTCAAGCCAACTGAGCTCCCTGACAACTGTGCTATGAGCTGGAAGGTTCCCTGCCCAGGATCTCAGCCTGAGCTGAGAGTGGAGGCTTCCAATGGGGGAAGAGGTACCCCAAGAGCATGCTGCAGCTAGGACCTACACTGGACTCTCCCCCAAGATCTGCCCATATGGGATCCCTTGCCTCCTGAGACCAAGAAGATCAATCTCTGACCATGATAGGGAAAAGCATGGTGGTTCTGAGTCACCCAGGGGGTTTCCAAGCAGGATCAACATCCCTCCACCTAGGGGTGTTCCCTGCTCTGACCCAGCCTCCTGGCAAGCAGCAGCAGGGAGGGTCAACAGGTAGGGAGCTCACAGTCTGAGCACTCCTCAGTCCACTGCAGGATCCCAAGAGGAAAAGCCTGAGCCCTACTCTCTGTGGAAGCCTCAGTGTGGTGGCTCAGTTGTCTTTCTTTGCAGCAATGGGAGGGGAGAAGGAGAGGAAAACAGTCTGGATAGAGGAATGCTAGCACTCTGGTTGTCTCTGACCCTCTCTCTGGGGGAAGTCTGCCCAGAATGTCTAGACTCTGGAGTCATGCAGATCATTCAGGACCCGCTGGACCCCTGTGGCTCCTGCAGTCTGGCTGGAGTTGGGAAATGTCTGTGTGGGAACAAACAAGATGAAACCTGAGAAGTTGAACCCCCCTGGGGAGGACTAAGGCGCCAGGTGGGTGGAGAAGCAATATGGTGTCTACCATCCTGATGTGAAAAGTGTTCCAGCAGGCTGGGAGCCTGGTGCCCTGTCCACAAGAAGCTCCCAGCTCACTGGCAGCAGTAGCCTCTGGACTCATGTGGGCAGAAAGTTGATACAGCAGCTCAGGAACCCACCAACTGTCAGAGATGCAAGGGACAGAGGAACAAACCATTCCAACTACCCTTCTCGCTGAACTCCAAGCCTCTCCGGGGTTGATCTTTGTTGATACCTTGTTCCTTCCTGTTCTGTTCCACAACTTTTTCCTGTGGAGTCTCCCAAGGGCTCTCACACCCTTCCTTCAGACCTACATCAGATCTATGTCTGTTCATTTTTTCTCTTTTATCTAAAACTTCTCCTTCTTTCTGAGATGCTCTGGCAGCTGGCTGGTGTCTCCAGCCAGCCATTTTGCCACCAAAACCTTTGTCATGATTATTGAAAGAATAGAGTTGGGTTTTGTTTTTGTTTCTGTTTGTTATCTAATCTGACAGTCTTTTCCTTAAAATTTAGTTCATTTATATTCAGTGTAATCGCTAACATAATTGGCTTATTGCTATCATCTTATTTTTCATTTTCTATTGGGCTCCTTTCTTTTATATTTCTTTCTTGTTATTTTATGTCCCTTTTTTCAGTCTTCCTTGCCTCTTCTAGATTACTCAAAACTTTTTGATTATTCATTGCTTTCATTCTAATAACTTACAAGTTACACATTTTTTTAAATTCTAATAGTAGTTATCCTAGAGATTGCAATAAATATCCTTGACTTATTGAAGCATTATACAAATTATTTTTACCCATCTTCTGGTCCTATTAGACCCTTAGACGTTTAAATGATTTACCCCTCCTGATTTTGTTCTTCTTGCCATGCATATTAGTTCTATATACATTTTATACAAATGATATTATAGATACTGCTTTGTACAATCAATAGTAATTTACAAATATCCATATGTTTACCCTCTCTAAGGTTTTACTCCTTCCTGCATTTCCATACTTCTGTCTGGGATTATTTTCCATCTGCCTGAAGAACATCCTTTAGTTTTTGTGAAAACATCTTTATTCCACCTTTACTTTTGTTGAATGATATTATTACAAGATATAATTCTAGGTTGTCAATTACTTTCTTTAAGCACTTAAAGTTGTCAATTTTGTCTTCTAGCATCTATAGTCTCTGTTGATGTCAACTTTGAATCTTAATATTGCTTCTTTGAAGACAACGTCTTTTTTTCCTAGCCGCTTTTATGATTTTTCTGTTTATCTTTGATTTTCAACAGTTTGACTATGTTGTGGTTATCTGTAGTTTTTTTATGTTTATCTTGCTTCTTGAATCTATGTATTGACGCCTTTGTCTTTGGAAAATTCTTCTCCATTATCTCTTTAAATATTTTTTCTCCTATATTCTCTCTCTCCTTTTTGAAACTCTAATTATATATATTAAATAGGTGAAATATTTCACTTGTATCATGTGCTTACTATTGTTTCCACCCTTTTTTCTATTTGTGCTTCAGTGGTGGATACTTCTATTTATTTGGTTTCTAACTCACTGATCCAGCTCACTATTCACTAATTATTCTGTGTACAATCTGCTATATAACTTATTCATCTGGGTTCCCAATTTCAGATATTTTTCAGACATTTAGAGTTCTAAAATGCCCATTTAATTTTTTAAATAGATTCCAACTTTCTAGTGAAATTCTTCTTTTTATTCATCCCTTCACTATATTCTTTTCATCTTAATTGTAAGTATTTTACATTTGTTATCTGGCAACTTCAGTTTTTGGCCCTTCTGTGTGTGTCAGACAGATCTGAGAAGCTCAGTTTCTTTCTCTACCTCAAGCCCTTTTTATTTTATGTTTACATCCCTAGTCAGGAAGCATTCATATGAACACTATACTTAATGACTCAATTTAAGAAAATGTTTACTATAAGTAGGTTTTCCTTGTTTCTGAACCAAATTTTATCTCAGCAAGAGCACATCTTCATCTTGGGGGACAGGAGCTAGTGCCTAGGCATTCTTGAGCAGTATGCTAGTGCTCCAGCTTTCTAGGCTCCTGGAAGACCCATTTCTACAGCATCACACCCCATCATTAGTCAAACTTTTAGAATTTTACAAATACCCTAGTGTCACTGCTATTTAGAGATTACCTATGTCTTATATTGGGCATTGAATAAACATGATCTGATAATATAAACATTATCTGAGCTAATTAGGCTAACTTTGATTTCACAGATTGTTCATCTTTAAAATTGATGTTGCTTTATCTTTAGGACTAAAGGATTAATTATTTGTCTTCTCTGCCAATATATGTGTATATTAATAAGTAGTAATGTAATATGTACAGCTGTTCACATAAATCGATTCATCTATTTTTTTTATAATTTACATACCATGCTTTTACTCCATTTTAAGTGTACAATTAAATGATTATTAGTAAATTTACCAAGTTGTACAGTTATTCATATAAATCAGTTTTAGAGGATTTCCTTCCCCCTACTGATACCCCTAATTCCCATCCCCAAATACATTTCAAGCATGCCCCTCCCCTCCACAGTGCTCACCACATCCCTCAGATGTGGGTCTACCCCTCACCCCTTGAATCTGTAGTGAACACCACCACCATTTGAGCACCATAGTGTTAATCAGTCAGTACCAGTTTGATGGCAAGTACATGTGGAGCCCATTCTTCTGGTCTTGTGTCACCTCACTTCAAACAATGGGTTCAAGCTTAATCCAGGATAATATAAGCGGTGTTAGCTCACTGTCATTTCTTAAAATTGAGTAATATTCCATTGTAAACATATACCAAATTTTAATAATCCACTCATGAATTGAGGGGCACTTGGGTTGTTTCCACGACCTAGCAATAGTGAATTGTGTTGCCAAAAATGTTCGGGTGCAGATGTCTTTATAACAGAATGTCTTATGCTCTTTTGGGTAGATGCCTAATAATGCTATTGCTGGATCAAATGGTAATTCTATTTTTAGCTCTTTGAGGAATCTCCAAATTCTTTTCCACAGAGGTTGCACTAATTT
>CAUYRT010016253.1:0-21001 GCA_963574885.1 Lepilemur ruficaudatus | reverse complement strand
ATAGAAAGAAATTAATTGGCCAACTAAAAATACATGTAAAAAAATTAGCCGGGCATGTTGGCACATGCTATAGTGGCGCATGCCTGTAGTCCCAGCTACTTGGGAGGCTGAGGCAAAAGGATCACTTGAGCCCAGGAGTTTAAGGTTGCTGTGAGCTAGACTAACGCCACGGCACTCTAGCCCGGGCAACAAAGTGAGACTCTGTCTCAAAAAAAATACAAAAAATCAAAAAATAAAAAAAAAAATAAAATAAAAATAAAAAAGATTGTTCTTGTTATTTACCAAGGTGAGGCCAGGAGCATTAGATGGTGGGATTCTGCCATGAAAATCGAAGGAAGTAGAGTTTGCTAATAAATTTGGTACCAGGCATTTTTAAGAAAGGGGAGTTGTTGGGCATTTACAGAGCCTACTGTTTGTTTCCCAGATCCTGTCTTAGACACTTTATGCCATTATATGCATCTCAGGGTATGGCAGAGTCAGTACTAGACTGTGACTCCTAGAATGTTTATTGTGCTTTGCCTGGCTATATAATTTACAGATCAGATGATTTCCTTCCAACGGACTGCAAGCCCCTTAAAGGCAGAGCCCATGTTTTATGAAAATTCAAGGACTTTGAGAGATACTTAATGAATAGGTGGGTGAGTGATTATATTCATTTATTCATTAATTTAACAATTTTTTATTGACTATCTACTATGTTCCAGGCATAGTTCCAGATACTAGGGACACAGCGCACAGAGCTCACAGGCCAGCAGGGGGAGGGCAAAATCTTAAGGTGTGAACAGATGCACGCAGAGGGAGGACATGGAGAGAGGGGTCCGTGGGTTAAGAGATTACCTGTCAAAAACCACCTGTGAGCCATCGTTTGTCAATTGTCAACACGAGCTTTGTGTAACCACGATGTCCTTTGCACATTAAGGACAGTGCTTCCTACAAGGTAAACCTGTAGGTACTTTCAAAAAAAGCCTGTGATCTTGAGCCCAGGAGCCACTAGACTGTGTTCTCTCTCTCTCTCTTTCTCAGTAAAATTTATTTTTCAGATCAGTTTTAGGTTTGCAGAAAAATCAAGCGTCACATACAGAGAGTTCCTCTTATCATTAACAGTTTGCATTAGTGTGGTCTATTTGCTACAATTGATGAGCCAGTATTGTTATGATATTATCAAAGGTACCTGCGATTACAGTATTGCACAGACCGGTTTCACTGCCCTAAAACCCCTGTGCTCTCTCTTACCTACTTATCCCTCTACTACCTCCATCCCCTCAGTCAGCCCCTTGGCAATCACTCATCATTTTACTATCTTCATCATTTTGCTTTTTCCAGAAGGTGATACAGTTGCAACCACACAGGACTCTTCTCTTTTTGCAGTTCCTTCCTGTTTCGGTTTAATTTGGCTACTGCCTCCATCCCAGAGTGACCGAACCAAGCACCCTCTATCCTTCCGTGGTCATCTGGGCTCACTCATGTAATTGAGAGGCTGCGATGTACAAGATAAAAGTGTTTTCAGCAAGTAAGATGGATCCACTGCTAGCCCAGAGGGGACAGATTGGATCTTTGCAGTTTCCTTGATTCAGTAAAAACACATTTAATGACTTAAATGCTTTCTGATGATGAGCTGGGGTGATCTTTATCACTTAAATCAACTCTTATCAGTCTCTGATGTGTGTCCTGAATGAAAGAGCGGAGAAGGCTGGGCATGGGTGATTTTGTTTTGTTGTATTTATCTGTTTGAACCATCCACTTTTGCCACTTAAAATGATCCGAATTCACCCGGACACCACAGAGCTTCCACTTGGAGGCAGGTGTGGTGGTGTTGGCAGGAAGCAGTGGCTGCCTGTGTGTCTCCCTGCCCCGGGGCCCCAGGGACTAGCATGGGGAATGAGGTGGGTTCTGGTCCTCCCCAAAGCGCAGGGAGAGCGAGAGAACCCTGCAGAAGAGGGGCAGGGGAAGGGCAAGTGTGTGAGAGATCTTGCCTGTGTTATTTGTCAGATTTACGACCGCTAGTAGCACTTATCAAAAGTGACGTTTATTGGGTGTGAAATGTTCTCATTTGTTAGATAACACAAGCTGTTTAGTATTAAAGCAACTTTCACACAGCACAGTCTCCTCTGTCATTAGGGACCTCCTAGGATTAATTACTGAGATCTATGCCCCAATGTGCAGATGCCTCGTAGAACCATAAACTCATAAATCACATGAGCTGATCGGTAAGAAATTTTCCTCAAAGCCGCGATCTTTCTGTTGAGTGGGACGAGGACAAGTCAAGTGAACAGTCGGTGGCTCACAGAAGAGTCCTCCCTGGAGACCCAAGTTTTTGGTCTGAAATGCCAAGACTGTCCCTGCACCCTTCATACTTGAGGTGGCTGCAATATGCTTTATATTTTATACACAAATTTTTAGCCTTTCAAAGCATTTCATCCACAAAGGTGTTTTCTTTGTCTTTTATCATTGTGTTGCCAGCAGTTAGAAAGCGCCGGCACATAGTAGGTCCTTAATTATGGTCATGGATGAAGGAAACCTACAGGAAGGAAAGGGATCTCCTTGGATCTAAAAGATGGCTGGGCTTTTTGTCCCAGATCACACAGCCTCCCAGAGCCTGATTCAATCTCTTCTCTGAATCCAGTCAGCCGTTTCTTTTGACTCGTTTTTCAAAAGCATCTTTGTCCCAGACCTCTGGCTCCCCAGGTCTTCCAGAGCAACACTATCCACAGCTTTAGGGATCCCAATAAACTTTCAGGCTTCAGATACAAAGAAGTCTGCTGGGGCATTCCAAAATTACTAAGAATGAAGGTGGCATCTACATGAAGAGGAAACACACCCATTAATTATAAGAGCACTTGGGGTTACTAATCATTCTAGGGCATTAGGAAAAACGACTATAAAATGCTACAAGATGGATTGGGGTGCACATTGGGACAGATTTTTATAGGCATCTACACATATTATGTGCATGTGGGAAATCAAGGTTATTGAATCTTCTGTAGCACACATCCACTGGGTAAGTCAGTGAAAACACCGCATTCAAGATAGTTCTAAGGCATGTAGATTCAATCTCCAAAAAGATATCCCATTTTTAACACCATCTCCCTAGCTCAAGACATTTATCACCTTTTACCTGCTGCAAAAGTCTTCTAACTAGTTTCCCGGTTTCTACATTTACCCTAAAATATTCCATAGCGACTGCTTAAAACATTACAATGACTTTCCGTTATGCTTAGGACAAAAGCTCAAATCTTTATCGTGACACAGAAGGCCCTGTAGGATCTAGCCCCTGACACCTTCCCAACCCTGTCTCTTACCATACTCTCTGTCTCACTCGCTATCTACAGCCAAACTGGCCTTCCTCTAGTCTCACAGGTGTGCCGACTTTGATGGCCTATGGGCCTTTGCACAGGCTGTTCCCTCTGCCCTCGGTGTCCTTCCTCTCACTGTTCATGTGGCTGGCTCCTTCTCACCCTCCTTGTCCCCTCCAATCCCATTCTCTAAGGAAATTGCATTTCCTGATTTGAATCAAAGAAAGCTCCCTCACATGCCTTGCCCTGTTCTACTTGCAATGACTTTGGGAAGAAGGTAGCCAAAGGGTTTTGTTCCCGGTTAACAGAAAATAAGACACTGAGAGATTGAGTGCTTCGTTGGAATCTCATGGCTGGTTGGCCAAAGTCAGGACTAGATCTTCGGACACTGAGTCCAGCCACTGATCCCTGCGGGACTCTGCAGGGAGCAGGGAGGGAAGCACCCTGTCTTGCAAACTTGGCTGTCTCCAGTCAGGGGCTGATGGCCAGGAGGCCCCTGCTGGAGGTGGCCCAGGCTGGCTGCCTCTCCCCTTGGCTCCACCCCGCCCCCATCCGCATCTCACCGTCAGCTCCGAGCTTACTTTTACCTAATGACTCTCATCTCCCAGAAAGTTCCTCCCCAGAATCCACAATGGGCGGCATTACGAACTCCTCATGTCTGGTGATAACTTTTTATGAGGTTTTTATTCTTTTACAATATATTAAAGCCATATTTTTGCCAGGTTTTTACTTCAGTTTATTTCTTGTCCTTGAATCACTCTTCTCCTTCTCCTACCCACCCCCACCCCCTGCCACTCCTCCCCCTACTCTCTGTACCTGAGCGGGCTTTGCACTGGAGATGTTTAATTCTCCTTTAATCCCAATTCCCTGAGGTACATGAAAGCAGCTTTACGATCCCATAAATCCAAGAAGATAAAGTGCATTTTTATTAGTTGTGTTGGCATCAAAGGGAAAAAAATGGAATCTAATGTGAAATAGTCAATAATGAATTTGCTTAATAGCTCTCCTCATCACCTTAACGGGGCTCACGGAGGGTAGTGGCCTCCGGGGTGGGGTGTGGGGACTGGCGGCCTTTCTCAGGAGATGATGAAACGAGGAGTACCACCCTGGCAAGTTGTTTTGTTTTATTTTTTTCCTTTTTCCTCCAGCGGGAAGGTATTTCTTCCCTACGGAGCTAGGAGGCTAGAAGGCAGGGCCGGAGGGCAAGAGACGGGCTGGTGAGAAGCTGCAGCCCACCCGTCACATCACCCTGGGACATCGGGGTCCTGTCCCCCAGGCCGTCAGCCCTGGTGAATGGTCTGGCCTCTGGGACCTGGTTTGGTGACAGAAAGACCGAGGGTGGGGTCAGGGATGTGTGATGTCACTGAGAAAGGGGAGTGCAGGGAGCAGGTGAGCTCTGCAGGTGAAGGGGGACCACGTGGGCTTCCTGGGCTGAAGGGCAGCTGTCTTCAGCACAGTGCCTGGCCGTCCTCCCTCTTGGTCCTCCTGAGGCTCAAGTTCCTTATTTCAGATTCTGCAGGTCATTCAACAGCGATGGGGCCGGGGGAGTCCTCGCACACCCTCCTCTATTAGCCTAGCGTGTGTCTCTCAGCCCTCTCTTCGTCCCACACGCCCAGCATTTGCAGTGATTCCCTGATCTCTCCCCAAATCGCTCCTCCCTCCTTCTCTCCACCCTCCTCCTCTCCTCCTCTCCTCCTCTCCTCCCTCTCTCCCTTCTTCCCTCTCCTTTCCTTGCACCTCTTCAACCTGCTTAGAGAAAGCCCTTATGCCTGGCCCGTTCCCGAAGGGGGCAGGGCCGCATCCTGAAGCCTGCAGGGCGGCGGGCGCTCCGGTCATCTCCTGAGCACACCGAAGCTTCCTGGAGGTCTTTGCTCGTAGTTTTTAGGGCCTTGCAGTGTTGCAAAGGAGAGCTCTTTTCTCCCCGTGTCAACAAAAAGGGGAAGGGGCATGGCCGGGCCTGGAGGGGAGCCGGGAGTTCTCCGCACGGCCACTAGATGGCGACGGTGAAACGTGCAAAACGCGGGCGCCGACTCCGCAGGCGCCCGCCCGGCGTCGCTCGCGAGGAAGGGCGCGCTGAGGCGGGTCGCGGCGGACAGGCAGGGGCGGCGTGTGGGTAGCACCGAGGTGAGCGTTTGACCCGGACGGTGGGGGCCGGGGGCCCCGTAGCGGCCTCCAGGCGGCGCGTGAGGCCCCGTGTGGGTCCGCCCGCCTGGGACCCGGCCGCTGCGGCGCGGCTCCTCCGCCGGTCCCGGCTGCACAGGCGGGGGCGCTGTCCCCGCGTTAGCACACCTGGCTCCCCCGCGCCCTCGGTGTCACTTTGGGACCCCCGGGCTTGAAATGCGGAGAGCAAACGGCTTCCTGTTTCCCAGGTGGCTCTGAGGAAGGGCTGTCATCTCCTCTGATTTCAGGGTGTCGCCAGGTCGCCGAGGGCAGAGCACGGCGCTGGGATGCGCGTGAGGTTGCGGCTCACACTGTCCTCAGCGAGGCTGCCGTCTGCTCGCAAGAGCCGGGCCGACCTGTCAGTCAACACCCGGAACGCAGGCAGGATGATGGGAGGTGTTCAGCAAATATCTGTCGAGTTAGGGTTTGATTTTATTTTTGATTGTTTTGAAACAGAGTCTCTCTCTGTTGCCCGGGCTGGAGTGCCGAGGCATCATCATAGCTCACAGCAACCTCAAACTCCTGGGCTTAGGCGATCCTCCTGCCTCGGCCTCCCAAGTAGCTGGGACTACAGGTGTGAGCCACCATGCCCGGCTAATTTTTTTCTATATATATTTTCAGTTGGCCAATTAATTTTTCTATTTTTTTTTTTTTTTTTAACTAGAGACGGGGTCTCGCTCTTGCTCAGGCTGGTCTCGAACTCCTGGTCTTGAGCGAGCCTCCTGCCTCGGCCTCCCAGAGTTCTAGGATTACAGGCCTGAGCCACCGCGCCCGGCCTATTTGCTGCATTAGGTTTAATTGAATAGTCTCTGCACTTCGGAACGTTGTAATCGAGAGAGAGTGAGATTGAGTTAGGGAATAATTTAATACATCACTATGGAAGCTTCTGGCACAATTAGGACATTTTACCTGCAGACAGGGAGGGCTCATGTTGCAGTTAGCAAGACAAGGTGGGCCTAGCTTGAGGGTGGCTGCTTCAAAGTCTGGCTGAGGAGTTGGTTCTTGATGCCAAAGCAGTAGGGAGCTATTGCAGTTTCTTGAGCAGGAACGTGCCTGGCTGGATGTGCCGGCTGAGAGAACTCTCAGCTGTGGCTCATGACTAGGAGGTGATTGAGGGCAAGCATGGTCGGCGCTTCCTTTCTATGGCTCTCGCGGGCATCAGCGTGGCGCGTGGCCTTGGTAAGGGCTCAATAAATACTGAGTTGAACGGACGTGCAGCCGGAGCCCCAAGGACGCAGGAGGCCACCACGGCCCCCCTCGGGGGAGGTCAGCGCCACTGGCGAGCGGTGGAACGGAGCCAGGGCTGCCAGCGGGTTGGCTGAGCGCTGCCCACGCCGAGCACCAGTTTTCCAAGGGCTGCTTTGTTCACTGGCTCAGCAGAGCATGTGAGATGTGATCACAAGCTTGAAATAACACAGACAGTCTCTGCTCTCTGCCACTTCCTATTTCGCTGATCCACTTACTTGACAATGTCTGAGAAACACCTACACCTTCCTTTCCTCCCAGCCTCGCCCACTCGTGGGGGTTTCTGCAGTCTGGGGAGACACCAGCCTGGAATGTGCCCCGCCTGCCGTCCCTCTACCTGGACGGAGGTGTCCTGGGGTGGGGGTGAAGGGAGCGGAGGCATCAGCCCTGGCCGAGCGCTGCTGTGGGCGAGACGTCCGGATAATGTTTGGCTTCGTGCCGCGGTCAAAGGCAGGGCTGACTGAGCAAATGTGCTGTCTCACTTTTATTTCTGATTTTGTGACAACTCCGAGGCTGGTATCGTTTCATCAGTTCATACTTGAGCAAGCTGAAGGGGGGTGTTGGGTGGGCCCTGCCCTTGTCCTGCCAAGCCCTGAGCTCGTCCCATGAGGCCCTGTGACCTGGCTGTGTGAACGGGGGACTCGGGGAGAGTCCGAGTTGCCATGGCGCTTGAATGTGCAGGTGGCAAAGCCAGCCAGGACGAGGAAATGCACCCCCGGAGTTCAGGAGCACAGGAAAGGCTCAAGCAAAGACTGATTTTGGGTGTCTCTGGAAGTCAGGTCAGCGGGGAGCTGGGATCCAATGTTGAGTCAGAGCCAGGGTCAGGAGCCTTCAGGCATTTGGCGAAAGAATGGGCCAGTTGTCCACCAGTGAACGTTTACTGAACACCTGCTAGTTACTACAGGTGATGCCTAAGACATGATTCCTGATCCCAGTGGGGACAGAGACAATGGAGCCAGCAGTTACAGTATTGTCAACAGAGAAGAACCCGAACTCTATAAATTAAAGAGGTTTATTCTGAGCCAAGTATGTGTGCCCATGGCCTGGAGAGCCACGCCCAAGAAGCCTTGAGCAAGTGGTCTCGCCATGGTTGGGTGACAGTTTGGTTTTATACATTTCAGGGAGACAGGAATTACACGTAAAGTCATAAATCAATACATGGAAGGTGTATATTGGTTTAGCCCAAAAAGGCAGGACATCTCGAAGCAGGGGCTAACAGGTTATAGGTGGGTTTAAAGACTCTTTGATTTGTAATTGATTAAAGAGATGAAGCTTTGTCTAAAGGCTGGAATGTTTTAAGTTACGATAAGGAAGTCTGTTAATCAGAGACAGACTCAAGTGATCTGTTAAGTAAACTGAGAACCTGCTGGTGTGGTTCACACCCTGCCCTGCACAGCCTTGTGTTACAAAGGATATCACCAAAAAGGGGAACGGGGACACGACTAGCTATGCCTGACCTCCCTTCTCATGGCCAGCAACTCAGCTTTAGCGTACTTTTGGGGACCCCTTGGCCAAGAGGGGGTTCATTCAGTCAGCTGGGGGGGTGCTTAAGATTTTATTTTAGTGCACAGCTAGATCGGATACTGAGGTGTGGCAAGTGTTAAGAGACTTACCTTTCCCGCATAAGACAATGCATTTTTGTGTTTTCTAGAGGCAGTGGAGAACCTCTGGGGCTGGTAATATCAGTGTGCCCTGCAAATAATATTAATAAACGAACTCCATAATAGTGATAATAAGAATCATACCAGCTAGCATTTATTGAATATCCAAAGTGCCGTAGCAAGGAGATGGAAGTTCAAGTGAGACTTTATCTGTGCTTGGGGTGGGATTCCCGTTGGGGCTGGTGGTGCTGGTGGGGGAAGCTCTCCCTGGCTTTGAGTCTGCTGTACCGAGGGCAGGGTGAGAAGAGGGAAGAACAGTGGGGCAGAGAGCAGACCCCTGGCACGCTGCTGACTCAAGCATAAGAAACAGCACGTGAAATCAGTTTTCAGGTCCGGCCTCTGTTCTCATGGCCAGGAGGCAGCTCCCAGATCTCTCCAGGTGACTGTGGCTTCCAACACAGAGCACTTGGGTCATTTAACATATCAAAGGCCTTACCTATGCACTTAATTAATCTCACTTGGGAGGGGGTGCAGAACAGTCTATAACATGACAGCCTTGAACTTGGTTCAGATTTCAAAGCTAATTAGCATGGATTGAGTGCCTACTATGTTCCAGGCATTGGGCCAGGTGATTTTGTAGACATTATCATCTTTAATTTTTGTAACAACCTGGTGTGAAGCATTATCTCACTTTTTTAGTTGGGAGGTTCAGGGGTGTTGCCCAAGGTTCCATGATGGATTAATAAGACTGGCACTTTCTTTCCTCTGTTCTAGCTGTCTCTGAGGTCCTCTCAGTTCTGATATTCTGTTCCTGGGGCCAGAGAGAGAAGCATCTGAGCAAAGCTGGGAGGAGGATGCTAGGAAGCTTCCAACATGACAACGACTTTTCTGTTACTTGCATTCTCTCCTCTCAGGTGTCCTTTCACCTGGATAACTGACTGCTAATGTTTCCTTTATGTCCTTCTTGTTTTTTCATGGCTCAGGGAATAAAAATCAAGGGAAATGTGAAATTAGAAACAATAGAGACTTCGTTCAATGAAGGCTAGGATACAGAGGACAGCAGGAGAGAAAGATGAGAATGACTTACATAGAAGGTGTTCGCATCTAGAAACAGAAGTCTTTGTTGCGAGCTCAGCTTGCTACTTGTAGATGGGGTAGATGGCGATCAAGCAGGCTGGATGACTCGCTTGGTGTGGCTGACACCAGCTCGCAGTTCACCTTCTGGGTTAACCGCTAGACTGTGCTTCCTAGCCCCTCCGAAATTAGGGGTGGTCAAGTAACTGAGTGTTGGCCAATGAGATTTGAGTGGAAGTGACGCATGAGGCTTCCAGGCCTGGCTGGTGAGCACCCCTCACCTGTGACCTTCCTCATGTTTCTGCCTCTTCCAAAGCAGCCCTAGAAGCCGTGTGCTCTAAGATGTTAGAGCCACAGGTGGTAGGAGCCGCACTACCACCATGAGAAATACAGTTTCATTGTGGGAAGTCACTGAGATTTGAAGGTTTATCCATTATGACAACTGGCATGACCTCAGCTAATAGAAACAGGTTCCTCCTATGGAAAAGCAGAGGCCGGTAGCCAGATGGTTTCTGAGCTCCTTTCAAAATTTAACAGCTCCTGCATCTAGGGTACCATGAGCAAGAGCAGCAAACCCCAGTTGCAGAGCATTGGGCAAGAGTCATAGTATGCTGAGCTTGCCTATGCCCCTGTCTTTGGGGAGCTTGCATTTGGGGCCAGCTGTGTAGACCCTTCCTTTCCTGGTGCAGATGACCCCAGGGCAGGACCTTTTCCCTCTGTGAATTGTGTCTGATGACAAGGGCCTCTTCTTGCCTTCTCGAGTAGTACTGAAGGTGAAATAAAATAATGATTGGCAAAGACTGCTTTTGTACACACCTACATGCTATATGAGGGGTTATTATTATTTATAATAATTGGGGTATAAGACATCAACAAAAGATTCAGGAAGTCATAAGTGATCATTTTAATGTGACATTTACTTTTAGTGACCCCAGCCAAGTTAGATAATATTAACCCAAATGGTGGGATAATCCATTTTATGTAAATACTGTAGGTGGAGATTGAAATTTTCATAGACACAGTAGAGAATCATTGTTTTCAAGTAGAGAATCTTCAGCTCTCAGTTTCCCTGATCTTATCGTACTTTATAGTGAGGGAGAGAGAGGGAGAAAATTTAGTAAATTATCAATTAAAGATCAATTTGAAATAAAGTAATGCTGGGATTGAGGGAGGGTGGATTGAATCAGACTTAATAAGATCCAATTTAAATATGATCTTTTAAAAGCTAAGGCACGAAAAGAAGTGCAGTCTTGAGGCTGGATTCAGAGGACAGCATCACCGCCTCCCATGTGCTGGGAATCCACGTGGTGGACCACACACAGTTTCTGCTCCAGTGGGGAAGACAGACAACGCACATTCAGAGAACTCAGTGTCAGCTGGAAATAGCCAATAGCCATTGCATCCTGCCATGTTTCTTTGTAAGCGTTTTGCAGGTATTGACGCGTGTAAGCTGCGTTAGGCTGAGCGCTGTCACTGTGATCTCCATTTTACAGACGGGGAAATGGGGAAATTGACGCGCAGAGGAGTTAATCGCCAAGGCCAGGAGCCTGCTCTTAACTGCTAATCCATGCCGTCTGCTGTGAATGCTAAGGGCCAGGACATGCATAGGTCAGGGAATAAAATAAAATAGAGAGGAGGTGGCTAGTTAGGTACAACGGGTAAGAAGAGATGACATTTGAGCACAACCTGAGTGAAATGAGGAGGCCAGTCTGAGGATAGCAAAGAAAGGATCGTGCTCTAGGCAGAGGGACCAGTAGATGCAAAGGCCCTGAGGTGGGCACAGAACATGAAAAAGGCTGGTGCGAATGGGGAACATAAGCAAAAGGGAAAGTGACAGAAACCAGTTGGAGAGAAGCCAGAGGCTGCACTGGTAGGGCCTTGGAGTCCATGACGGCTTTGGCTTTTGTCGGAAGAATCATGGGGGAGCCGTTGCAGGTATTTGAGCCAGGGCAATAATGAGAGCAAGTTAGATGTTTCAGAACAATGGACCATTCTGGATACTCAGCTTGGTGTGGCAAGAGTAAGGGATGGTCGGGGTAGGAGGAGGAGGGGTCAGAACGGAGATGATCGCAACAGTCCAGGAAGGGGAGTGTCTGGGAGTAGGTGAGAGAGGTACTGGCGCAAGGGCCGGAGTTTGGAAGGATTGGATGTGGGGTGAGAGAGAGAGGACACCAAGGTGACGTCAAGGCCTCTGGCCCGAGCCACTGGGCGTGCGGTGGCAGTGGTGCTACTCGCTGAAACGAAAGAGTGGCGGAGAGCAGGTGCGTTAGTGGCAGTGGTCAGGGAGGTAATTAAGAGGGCTGGTTTGGACGTGCAGGTGGAGACGCTGAGTCAGCAATGAGATACTCAAGCCTGGAGTTCAGGGGAGACGCAAGGACTGGACATAACTAATTTTGAAGTCCCAGCCGCAGATGGGCGAGATCACCCGGGGAAACAATGGTAGAGAAGAGGTATGACTTCAACATTTAGATCTTACGAGGAAGAGAAGGGGCCAGCAAAGGAGACTAACAAAGGGGCCATGAAAATGGGAGGAAAGTCAGGAAAAAGAGGGTTTCCAGTTGCCAAGAAATGGAAGTGTTTCAAGTAGGAGGTGTCATCAACGGTATTGAATGCCACCTACAGGTTCAGTAAGGAGAGGGATCAATAGTTGATCACTGGGTTTGATGACATGCAAGCGGTTTTGACATGTGAAGTTTTCCCACAGAGTGACAGGGACAAAAAGCCTGTTGGGAAGGTCAGCGTTTGCTCGGCAAGGCTGCAGGCGCGATTGGCACCAACTCTGGGAGGCTTGCGGAACAGCGCTGTTTCGTTGCTGTTGCTGTGTTGTTGCTGTCGCCTGTTGCTGGCTGTGGGTCAGCTACAGTTCTGTTCCTCGTCACTTGTCATTTTGAAGCCCCGGCTGAAGGAGTAGCTTTATTCTAGGGTTGCAGTTGTTGTGGCCGAGGGGAAGAGCGGGATGGCTGGTGGGCGCGGGACATGCCCCGCAAGGCTTCTACTCAAACGCGGTCCACGCCAGCCACGTGGCCAGGCCTGCGATGGGGTGGGAGGGGTGCTCCCCCTGCAGAAAGGCACCGGAGACACATAATCCTTCTACAAAGGCAGAGGAGCCAATAGTTGGGAGCAATATTACACCTCCACAAAGAGAGTTCAAGGGAAAATGGAAGGTGAATTAGTCAAGATAAGAATGACAGAAAACCCCAGGGATTTTACTACTGAGGGAGCAAGGGAATAGAGCAGTAGCGAGAGAGGGACCTGGGGTCAAGCGAGAGTTTTTTTTGTTGTTAAGATAGGTGTCATTTCAGCGTGCTTGTGTGCAATATACTGATCTGGAGAGAAAGAAATTGAAGCAGGAGAGAGAGAGAGTAGTTACAAAGATAAAACCGTGCAGGTGAAAGGCAACAGGATCCTCTGGACAAGTGGAAGGGTTGACCTTCACTAGGCCCAGTCACAGTTTGTTCTCCGTGACAGAAGAAAAGGCAAAGCCTGTTGGCACGGAGGTGGGGACCTGGGGTTGTTGGAAGACAAAGGATTTCTCTGATTGCTTCCAGGTTCTCGGTGAAACAGACCATCATCTGAGAGCGAAGACATGCAAAGGGCTGTTGGAGATTCGAGTCGTGACAAGCTGTGAGATGATCACCACACAGAGTCACAGCGTGAACGGGACAGGAAGATGTGGAAGGAAAGCCAACGCCCCCGAGCTTTGCGGTCGTGGATTTAAGGTAAGACCGCTCGAGGCCTTTGCGCTTTTTCCATCATTCCCGTTTATCTGGCAGCAAGTATGAGGTAGGCGGAGAGTCGGATCTAACCAAAGATTGGAGGCTTGCAAGATGGCTCTGGGATGGAAAGAGGGGGACAAAGGAGTTGATAATTTGTGCAAGGGATTGATTTTAGTAAAGGACCGTGGAATGAAAGCATAAATGGTATGATGGCCAGAAAACATAGGGTCTATGACTGGGACGTTCTGGAGGGTTGAAATTGTTGGACCAGAGAGCGAACTGGGATTTTGAAGGTCATGGTCAGAGTTGGATGTTTGAACTCAGGATACGATGTCAGGGTGGTGACAAGACCCTGGTTGTGGACACAGAATGGTTGGCTGAGGTTGGGCTGAGATGATTACTGAGCTGGTTACTGAAGATGCTGTCCTGCTGCTCAGAAGCTAGGCTGTTCAATGGATCAAATATAAAAGTCACCAGGAGGAAGGCTATAGGAAGGTTGGAAGGAGAAGGGTTATAAATAAATGCAACAAAGAAGCGTGGTAGGTATTATCTGATGGCAAAAGCTTTAGAATCTCGTGAAGTGATCCTGCTCCTCTCCTGAGCGGTGTTGGGGAAGGGAGTGTCCTTGATGGCTAATTGGAAGCGTTTCGAGTGGGCTGCCTGGCAGACGGGCAGATGGAGAATGTAGGAGACACTCCAGGGTCTTGCAGGGGAGCATGTCCTCACTCTTGCTTCCGCCTCCCGCTGCCGGAGCACAGAGGCGCTGATGGCTGTCTGGATGGCTGTGAGAACAGATGGTGCCTTCCCGCCACCAGTCAGCAGTCACAGGGGCCAAGGGAGGCCTCCGACTTGGGGAAGTGTGGTCACAGGAGTGGTTAAACCATGCCTGACAGGGGCAGCGTGTGGAGGTTGGTGTGTGTGTGGTGCGGAAAGAGAACACAGTAAAGGGGGGACATCATCTTGTCCACCCAGGAAATGTCCCATCCATCATATGGGGCTCTTGAAGGACTTCCCTTCCCACCTCTGTGACTGCTGCCCTGTCCCCGGCTTGGGAACACCATTTCCATTTAACAGTGAAGATGCTAAAGGTCTGAGTGCTCAGACCTCTTGGAGTGGGGCGTCCATAGACAGCTAGACTGGGGACACTGTTGATGGCATTGCTTTTAGCCCATTTCATCGCAGAGATCTGCCACGGAGCTGATAGCCCACAATGGGACATTTGGATCCCCGAAATGACAACTGTTTAAATAACAGGTTTTCCAGAATACAGTCTTTTCCTGTGGCTTATTGTGATCTTTATGTTCCTGTGCTTTGTTTTTTGAAGCTGATTTTCTTTGAGCTTTTATGCCCCCTCCTCTGACCATCAGCAGGAGGTGGCAGCTGACCTGCTTGCTCAGCTCTGGTTTTTCGTATTCCCTTTCACGAGGGCTGTGTTTGTCACAAGCTTTGTGTGGCCTTATGTTCAGATGCCACCCGGGAGATGTCTGAGTGTAAGTGTCGGGACTCTAAGAGTCACACAGGTCTGAGTTCGAACCTCAGCTGTGCCACGTGCCTGTAGGCCTTCACCAGGAACCAAACTGGCTGGCACTTTGATCTTGAACCCCCCGCCAGACTCCAGACAGTGAGTAAATAAATGTCTGTTGTTTAAGCCACTTGGCCTCTAGTATTTTGTTATAGCTCCTGAGCTAAGATCTGCAGAGGGATAAAAGTCATAAACAGGCCCATGGATGGTGACCAGGAAGTCGTTTTGGAGAACTATCTTTAGGTTAGAGTTGGGGCAGAAATTTAGCTTCATGAATCAAGGAGTGAATAGGAGATGTGATGTGGAAACCAGGAATGTGTACCTCTCTTGAAAAACTATGAGTTGAGGACGGGAGAAGAGTTTATCCAATAGCTACAGGGGACCAAAAAAATCTAGGAGATCTCTATGAGATGTTTGTCCTGGGGGCAGGACACTGCATCTAATTTGAGATTCAAACGAAAAGTGTTGGTGTGAAGGGCATTTCTGTGTCCTTTGATGGTCACTGCTGAAGATATAATCTAATATCTTACTCAATTTCATTTTTGTATAATTCCACTGACAAATTTGGTTTAGAACTCAATGCTAGGAAACAGTTGTTTCTTCTGCTGTCTTTCTTTCATCTGACAGTAAGAGCTTGCAACACACTGTGTTCCCTTTTTTACTTTGCCCACTAGGAAGCCCAGAGGCCAATTTAAGACTAGTTATAGGGAAGAACTTGTTTCTGGTTCTTGGCACACCATCTCCTCCTTTGCCTAGATGATTTCTGGCTCCTCTTACGTCTTTATTTTATAGTCCCATGTATACAAGTACAGTAGTTACGTTTCTTTAAATGTTCAATATAACTTTATTGAGCAAATAAAACCTGCAAATGGTGATTTTCTTCATAAAATGAAGTACTTCAGTTGTCATAACATGTGTTCTGCACATAGTTTTTGACCAAATGTGGAAATGTTTCTACAGTGAAACTTCAAATGCTAGTCATTATGTAAATATCATTTTATTTTAAGCCAAGGAAAATCCTTTCTGAACACGGGGAGGGTATAAACGGTATAAAAACGGGAAGAGGCTTAACCTGTGTCTCAGGTTCTCCATCTGTGAAATGGTGATAGTAGTTCCTGCCTGCCTGACTCAGGAGATACGGGCTAGGAAAACAATTCGATAGGGGCGAAACATTCCACAAAGTCGAAGTAACATAAATAATGTAATGCTGATTTTTTTTCCTTTGGTATTCCTCATCACCTATAGCGAGAGTCCTTGGTTGATTTATTGAAAATGGAGTTTGGCGTAAGAGTGGTTTTAATTTGGCTCTAAGGGCTCACACGTCAGTGCCTCATTTTCAGATGGTGATTGGGATTGTACATCTATATAGTTTTCCCGGTGTTTGGGGTGGGGGGCCGGTGGATAAGAGGTCACCTGCCATCCCTGTTACACCTGGGGTTTCCCTAGCACGCTTTGCGGAAGCCTCTGCCCCTGGGGACTGCGAAGGGGTGGGGTGGTGCGGGCGGCTAAAACAGCGCTGAGGTTGATGGAGAGCTGGCGCCCGCCCGCAGGCCTGGAGGGGCCATCGTGCGTAGCTGTGCGGTCTGCAGGGTTATCCAGGGAGAAGGGATGACGGATGGGAGCGGGGCTTCCTCCCTGCCGTGGTCTGCTGGTTGGCCCATCACTCACAGCCCCTGATGGACTGCCTCCTTCCGCCCAGGAGGGGCTTTAGGGCGGGTTATAGATGAGCTGCCGCCAAGATTATTTTTTTCTAATTACGTTTTTGAGCTTGGGATGTGGCTGTCCGTGGGAGGTGGGAGGTGCCTGATTCTGGAGGAGGAAGTAGAGAGATAAAGTTAGAGGAGAATGTGGGAGGTCTTTTCGTTGTGTAGACGACTCTATTTAAACAGCTAAGAAAGGCGGGGAGTGGTGGCTCACACTTGTTATCCCAGCACTCTGGGAGGCCGAGGCGGGAGGATGGCTTGAGCTCAGGAGTTCGAGATCAACCTGAGCAAGAGTGAGACCCCATCTCCACTAAAAATAGAAAAGAAGTATCCAAGCCTGGTGGTGCACCTGTAATCCCAGATACTCAGGAGGCTGAGGTAGGATGATGGCTTGAGCCCAGGAGTTTGAGGTTGCTGTGAGCTAGGCTGATGCCATGACGGGGCTTTGATGATCTTATTTGCTCATTTACTCATTCAACAAACAGAATGACTGCACGTATTTCTCATATTTCTTATGAGAGTGAATCCGGGGCTACAAAAGAAAGGAGACTTTTGACACAGGCCCGGCACCGGGACAGGCATTGCCCATAGTGTCTCTCCAGTATGCTTCATAGACATGGAAAGTGAGTTCTTATTCAGTCTCTGCTTGCAGTTGAGAAAGTGGGGATTCAGAGAGGTTGAGGGACTTACCCAAAGTCACACAGCTATGAATAGTATAGGATGAGCCAGAATTGAATTCCAAGTTATTCTGACACCAGGGTCCATGTTCTTCCAGTCCCATCACTGCTGGGATTCTGAGTGTACGTTCCCCTCATTCGCTCATTCCTTCCACGATTCATTTCACCACTTCCACATGCCTGGAGCTAAGGTCTGGACCTGAATATTTCTCCTTCCTCCCCTGATATGGTCCAGAGGATGGACTATTTCTGACTGTGGCTGGTCCCAATCTCAGGAGCTGAGGTTCATGGCATGGCTTGCATGACAATGCTGCTCAGAGGCAGAGACACTGGCCTGGCCACTGCCGTCCCTGGTTTCCCCAAAGAGCCACTGCTGCCTGTAAAACATTTTACCTTGAGCCTCTGGGCTTTGGGTTAAATACTGACGCTAATCCTCTTCCAAATGCATGATTGCCCCCTGCTGTCTACACTGCACCCCCAACAGGCAGCACAGGACAGAGTGCAAGGTGCTCTGGGGAGGCAGCTCCCCGTCAGGGAGTCCTGGATGCACAAGCTGCTTTGCCTTTCTGGGCCACAGTGCTCTTCCTTGTAAAGTGGGGTGATCAGTCATACTTCCTTGGGTTGAGGCTTGTTGGTGCTTACTGCACTGAATTTCTGAGCCACATCAAAGAGACCCCTCACTTATTTTCTTCTCAAGAGCCTGCCAGGAGGGCCCAGCCTTGAGCAAAGGCACAGTGATCAGTGTCTTCCAGCCTAGAATTTGAAGGGTGTCTCTGTGGTCCGTCATGATGTCTGCTGTGCCAGCTGTGGCAGCCTATTGCAGGACACCCGACGTGTCTGGTGCTTGGTCACTGCCCAGACATACAGCCTTGGGGACCACTTAAGTCTTCTCCGTCTCCCCCCTCCAACAAGCCAGGTCTCTGGGAATCTTCCAGGTCTCATGTCCCCTGGGGGACCAGGGGTGAGAAGCCAACCCCGAGGGCTGTGTTTGATCCTCTTCTCTTAAACTACAAAGGCTCCTGGGAGCAGTGACGCTTTCCTTTATCACCCACCAAAGTATGTTTCAACATCTTCTGTGGCAACTGCCTCTCAATTTTGCTTCTCAGGGATGCTCACACCAAACCACATAAGCTGGATTCTGCACTCACTCTGCCCCTTGTTGTCTATGGGCCTTTGAGAACGTCATGTATCCTTTTAACCTCAGTTTCCATATCTGTGATGCTTTGATAACATCTGTCCTGTTTACCACGTGTGTCTGTTCTATGGATCGATGATGACTGGCTAATGACGTTAGTGAGAAGGAGAGGGAATAGCAGCGGTGCGGCCCTTAGATGCCAAGCGCTGCCTGTGGGGCCAGGCGCTTTTAAGAGCATGTTGTGAAGATTAAAGAACACGTCTCAGATGCCTGGAACATGTCCCTGGTCTGGAAGGAGTGCCCCGTGACTGTAAGCTGTTGTCGTTAGTTTTACCCCAGACGGCAATAGAGTGAGAAGCCCCGATCAGAGGTGAAGCTCAGGAACAAGTGCGCCAGGCACTTCGCGCCCAACTGGGAATTATTCTGTTCTGCGTCCTTTCTCTTACTCCAAGGAGCAGCCAGGATCTGTAACTTGCCCGGGGTCCCAGCGAGTCCAGCCAGCCCAGGGTCCAGGTTCTGCTGCGCAGCCCACTGCTGGGCTGTTGTTCATGCTGAAAGCAGCAAGCACGATCCTGCACTCAGCTTCTCTGTCCTGGAATCTAGCTAACGGGCTCCCGACTAGTCTCCCAGCTGCCACACATCTATCACCCTCTTCCCCATGAGTGCAATCTTTCTAAAGGGCAGACCCAATCACGACATTCCCCTGCTACAACTCCTTCAATGGCATCCATTGCCCTGCAGTTAAACTCTGACCTCCCTAAAATAGCTCACAAGGTCTGGCCTGGGTCTACCCTAAACGTTTCATCTCTTGCTGATCCCGCAGGGACCGAGCGCTCCAGACTTGGCAGCTTTGTGTGGGTCTTCCAGAGCCCACCTGGTCTCATGACTGACACTTCTGCAGATGCTGGTCTTTCTGCCTCAAACACCGGCTTGCATCCGTCAGTCCATCTTTTAATTCGGCGAATACTGCTGTGCTCCCTTTACGTGCTAGACATAGCGCTCATTGCTGAAGTTGTAGCAGTCAAGACACAGTGTTTTGGTCCCTTGGAGTATACAATGTAGTGGAGAGAGACACACTTAGAAAGAGAACAAATAACCAAAATACGCCCGTATTTTGGATTTATGCATTTGTTTGTGGATGTAGGTTTGTATGTGTGAGTGGAAAATGCCATGCGGGGAATTAAACAGCGTGATGCAATGGTCCCTGCAGTGAAGGGATCGTGGACTTGAATTACTAATTCATGGGGCTAACGCTTATTTTTTTATCCACACTCCTATCAGGGGTCCCTTCTTCCAGGAAGCTTTCCTGGATCAGGACCCTTCTGGGTGAAGTGCCCCTTCTCTGTGCTCTCAGAACACCCTGCCCTGCCACGCCCTGTCCTGGCACTGAATGCACCAAACATGAGTTGTGACCAGTGCCTGTCTCTGGAGGCTGTAAGGTCCCTGGGGTCAGTGACTGTGACCCGCAGTGCCCAGGGTAAGTACAAACTGAGGGTTGGGAGTGGATTCAGGGACTGCCTGGTCAGGGGCTGGGCCTGGGGCTGGAGGGTTCCAGGAGACAAGCCCAGGAGGGTTCTAGCCCACCCGATTTAGGGGCGCGGCTCAGTGGTAATTGCAATTGTGGAATTCAGTTGGGCACTTGTTTATAAATGACAAAGGCGGTCAGGAGCTTTTGACGAGCCCCTCATTCATCCTGCCCCCATCACCTTCCTGTCATTTTCCAGTTATTTAGAACCAACCGGCCAGATAGCCCTTAACCAAGCAATATACATGTTAATGCGGAGAGCAGGGCTGAGATTGAAGTAGCAGCGAAAACACATTATTCAAAGGGGGAGGCGAGGAGGGAAAGAGAAATGAACGTGGGGAGAGGCTAGACGCGGGTCTTCCCTGCACTGAAAGTCACAGCCGGCCTCCTCCCCTCGGGCTGGGACCCCGCTGGGCCCACCCCCACATCCCCACTCTGCAGCCACCCCCCAACCCTCTTCCTCCAATCTAAAAATGCCCCTAGTTTATTTTTAGCCTTTTCCAGAAGGCCCCCGGCAGTCTAACTTTAATTAGAATTGTACCCAAGAAGCCAGCGCTATTGATGGAATGATTTCTTTTCTTCTTCTCCTCTTATTGGTATTGTGTAGGGGATGGCCAAAAATGCTTTCAGAGAAGTGGGAAATTTAGCATTATTAATTTTCTTGGCTAACTGGTAGCAGTCCGAGAAGGTATGTGAGAAGGAGCACGGGACATGGCTCTCGCCGCCTCCTCCTCTGGCAAGCTGCTGGGACTCAACCCCTTCGCCTCTGGAAAGAGCCTTGTTTTCTTCGTCTGGGAGGTGGGGGTGCCTTTCCTGTCCCCCAGGGACAGGGCTGGGCAGGCAGGGAGGAGAGGGGTCGGATCTCTGGGTTTTGAGCCCTGCTGCTTCTACCCTGTTGGGCAGCCCCGAGGAAGTGGGCTGTGCCTCCAGCTCCCCCGGCTCTCAGGGGACATGGGGTCTTAGAAGGATGGAAATGGTTGGCGGGAGTCCTTTGAAATGAGTGACTCATGGCACCCCACAGGGTGCTCTGGGACCAGCAGGACGTGTGGCACCCCCTTTGGGTTCCAGGCCTCAACTCTGCAGGTCGTGATCACAGCGTTGGGGGTACCCGCAGGTGGCTCTGGTGCGCTCCCCGGAGTCTGTCCAGGCTCGGCCGGCGTGTCAGCGAGTGGCAGTGAGGGCGCTGCTCCCTCCTGGAAGCATGGCAGTGCTCACCTAGACAGGCACATGCTCCCGTCTGTGGGCACACGCAGCTGTACATACGCAACCCTGCTCACACACATACACACACAGCTAGCTGTACATATGCAACCCTGCTCACTCACACACACACACACACACACACACACA
>CAUYRT010016252.1:0-64772 GCA_963574885.1 Lepilemur ruficaudatus | reverse complement strand
GGCGTCGGTCCAGGAAGATAGTCTCGCCCACACAGGCTCCCCTAGGAAGCAGACGCCAAGACAGGGAGTTGAGTGCCAGTCATTTAATTGGGAGGAGAATCCAGGACTGGGACACGAAGCGGGGACAAGACCAACAGCGATACCTGATTCGTACAATTAGCACCGTCAGCCACTGGCGCTCCATCCTATGGGAACCCCGGAGACAGTGTGAGCTGGGGCACTCAGACCCTGCGGCCCCCGCAGTCCCCACAGCCTGCGCGACCCGGGTTGCCCCCAGGGGCGTTGACTCAGCAGCATCTCTACGTGGTGGGATCCTGCCTCAGGGAGCCCCAGGTGTTACAGCAAACAGGTGAAGACGGGGGCTACGGCAGGGGACTCACAGGGTCTGCGACACCATTTCACAGACAGGAAAGTAAAGCTCCGCAGGAAACTTGGCCAAGGCCGTGCACCTAACGGCAGCCACTATCCCAACCCCAAAGCCCAACCCTCCCTGGCCCTGTCAGAAGCCTCCTGTCCGGTGACCCTCCCCAAGAGCCAGCCTCTGTGGGTTCCCCGTGGCACCCAGGTTAGTGGGGTCTGCAGCACTCCCTCTGTTAACACGCCCCCTCTGTCACCTGTCCCCGTGGAGAGGCACCACAGCAGGTGTACGGCACCTAGAGCAAAAGCCGGTAAATGGCGAGAGGTTGATCTTGCAAGTCCCGTGTGCTCTCCACGCAAAGGCACAGGGAAGAGTCCTCTGAGCAAAACGTCTGGCTGACGGGTGGGAGGGGGTGTGAAGGTGGAGTCCTCGAGCCCTGCCAGCGCGGTGGAGTGTGGCACAGCAGCTCGCGAGATGGAAAGCAGCTCGGCAGCTCCCCGACAAGTTAACACAGAGTTGCCACGTGACCCGCAACGCCAATGCTAGGAACAGACCCCCCAGAATGCAAACAGGTGTCCACGCAAAAGCTTGCACGCAGGCGTGCACAGCGGCTTATTCACAGTGGCCGGAAGGTGGACACCCCGAAGGCCGGCACCTGATGGTGGACAAAACGTGGTGTTGCCACACCATGAAGTGGTACGTCAGCTGTGAGCACCAACGGCGTGGTGACGCACGCCGCAGCACGGGTGAATTTTGGAAACAGTGCTCAGTGAGAGAAGCCAGACACAGAAGGCCACATGCTGTGTGTTTCCAGTGATATGAAATGTCCAGAGCAGGTAGACCCGCAGACAGAAAGCAGATCGGTGGCTTCCGGGGCAGGAACGAGGTATCTCCTCCCTGCCCAGCGGTACAAGCTTCCTGTCAGGCGAAGAGAACGGTTTGGAACTAGGTGGGGTGGTGGCTGCCCAACACCGTGACTGTACTAACTGCCACCGAAGCATCACTTTAGAATGGTGAACGTGGTAAATTGTATATAATGCGTATTTTATCACAATGAAAAAAAATAGCGCCCCAACCCCAGGAGAAGGGAGACACAACATTGAGATTATAAACATTTACTGCCGTGATTGAAAAGGGGCAGTTAAGAGACACGTGAGCCATCAGGACTCTCCATCCTGCCGCGCACGGAGCCCGGGAAGAACCCGCAACGGTAACAGTAAAATAACGAGGCCCGGGAGCGCGGCCATCTCCTGCGCTCGCGTGTGGGTACCCAGGAGTCAGCGCTTAATAAAATAATAAAACTCGGGAGTGATGGGCGTAAAGTTACCTCCTCAGCCAACTGCCGGGACCGTGTCCATAAAATAGCAGCTCCCTCTTCATTCCCCCGTTTTATGGCACGAGACATAATTGTAGCCGGGCTCTTCCTGAACTTCCCGGGAAGGTAATTGTCAATCAAGATGAAAAATGTCATGATTTAAGCATGTCCCAGCCCGACAAGAAGGTCCATATGGTCTCTCAGTGAAGCGCCTGGAGCGGTGATTTACAACCGTCACTAGCCAAGTGGCTTTCTCCAAGACACTCAGGGGCCGTGTGGGCTGGACAGCCACCGCCAGTGGCCAAAGCCCCGGCCACACGCCACTCACAGCGACAGGGAATTCCCAGCCACACAATGTGCAGAATCAGTGTCTGCGGGGTCCTTGGCGAGTCTCCTGGGCCCAGGAAAGGAATTGGGAGAAAGAGGCAGGATTCCCGCCCAGAAAACCCCGGGAGGAGAGAATCACAGTGACAGGACCCAGGCTTTAACCCAGGAGGCCAGGAACAGAGCTGATCTGGGCTCTTCTCTCTTGCCGATATCCAGACCTTGCACCTTACGGCAAACAATCAACTCCAGAAATCTGGGGATCCCTGTATCTGGTTCGTTGCTGTCACGTGGCTGAGTTTTTTGTCTTATATTTGGAGGTTTTGTTTGTTTGCTTTGTAAGGAAGCTTAAGTAGGAATGGGTATTAAGGTGGCCATGTACTTTTGAGGTTGCCCTGGAAACCAGGAGATAAGAGATGCCCTTGAAGCTGTGCCCAGCCAGGACTGAGGACCCACAACACGCCCTATGCCAGAGGGGACTGTCACTCCAGGCCCCCACCCCTGGCCACTATGCACATGAACCAGGGCAGCTTTATGGGCTGGACCCAGCCCACCCCACACACGACAACCCCCAACCAGGACACGAGAGGCCACATTTTCAGACCCCCAAAGCCGGGAATTAGAGGAGCCTGGGTTAGAAAAATCCTTGAGGCAGGATCACACTCGACTGTCCCCTGCATGTCTGACATCTGACTTTGCAGAAGGCGCCCCTGCCAGGTCTCCCTCAGGGTAACCCAGGACGACATTGGGTGAGCACTCAGCATCCTCTGCCTCCTTCCAGGTCCCTGTGCCGGGGCTTAACCTCCGGCCTCCTGGGGATGCACCGAAGGCAGCTCTGGCTCCTCCTCCTGGAGCCTGTGCCGTACCATGCACAGGCGCACACCCATGCTGTTGTTTTTTGTTTTAAATAAACACCACCTGAATGGTGCCCCAAGCCCACAGCGGGGCTCAGCTGACTGCGGACAGAAGCCTGTCTCCCCCCACCCTCCTTCAGGTCCACTGGGCCAGGGGGTCTGGAGTTTCTCCCCGGAAATCAGGACACTGGGGAGGCTCCCAGGATGTCGGGGGACAACAGCAGGGATTGCGGAGAGCGCGTGCTCAACACCCGCACGCTCACACACACACACTCACACACTCACAGGTCTGCGCCTGCCCTTCCCGCAGGAGCCCCCTGTGCCCCACACCTCGCTGCATCCAGCCCGCTAACCAACCGATCCCTCCTTCTGCGGTAACACGCGGGCTGTTCCACAAAGCTCCTTCTTTGTCTCCTCCTCCCTGCTTCCTTGCGAGAGGGGCCTGTGTTGATTAATATTAACGCTCCCTCTGAGCCTCTTTCTCAACCATTTTAAAGGGCAACCCCTCTTTTCTACCGGGGCAGTGATCAATTGATACCAAGCAGGGAAGGGGATCAATACGGAGGGTGGAGGGAGCAGTTCCAGGGTTTTCGGGAGGCTGGGTCTGATCTCGTTTTCTTCCCGGAGCCTCCCCCCTTTTCTGCCCAGAACCCCCCAAGCTTCAAGCTCAACTGGAGGGGTCTCTGGGGCGCATCGCTGGGCCCCCAAGCCGCCCAAATGACCTTTAAAACAATGTGACAATCAGCTGGGCGGGACAGCCGCCCACACCATCCGCTAATCCCGGGAGCAGTCCCCTCCCCGCCCCTCCCACCTCTCCAAGCCCCCTGCCCGGGTGGCAGCCCCTCTCATTCAGGAAGCCAGCCTCCCTGGTCCCCTAGCTTGCCCGGGGCAAGGGTGCCAGCCCGGGTCGCAGGAGGGTGAGCCCCCCAGCTCTCCCCCTCCTCCGCCCCACCCCTTCTTCCCTGCTCTCCCACATCTGCTGTAACTGACATTTTCCATCTGACAGGTTCTGTTTTCCCTGCCTCCGGTTGCCAGGGAAACAAGCAGAGAGGACCGCAGCCAGGGAGCCGTTAGCTGCCTTTTTAAGGCGCCCTGGACATCACAGCACTTTCCATGATGGGAGCTGCGCATGGTGGCTTAAAAAAAAAAAACAACACAGAGGAGGTGGTGAAAGTGGGGAAAAGTCGGTGAAAGGGACCCCCCCAGCCCCCGCCCCTGGTTAATGGGAGAGTGGAGGAAGAAAGAAAACCCTAGAGAGCCTCATACTCCTTTGGACAAAACCAGCCCCCTTCTTGAAATGTCCAGTTTTCTCTTTGATGTGCAAAAATGTAGACACCTGGCCCCTGACCCCCACCTCCCAATGTCTTCTAAGAGCCCAGAAACCTCCGAAGCCACACCTCAGCCGGCTACAGGGAGCATTGGCTCCACAGAGGTGCAGGGAACCGATGAGGACCGAAATCACCCTCAGGATAGAAGATGCTCTAACTGAAGCGATGGCATTAGCCTGGGGTTTGGAGACTACACGGCCTCTCTTTGGAGAAAGGTTAGAGGTTCTCGTTTCCTGGGGGACGCTTGCCTCCCAGGCAAACGGAGTCGAGGTGCTGGAGTTCCAGGGAGAAGAGCTGAAGCGTTAGGCCGGGGAGAGGCAGGGAGAGGGGAGTATCCGCTTCTTTCAGAAAACCTGCCGGGCTGGGGAGACAGAGACAGCTGCCACTGGTCCACGGGTCTTCTCGAAGCTGCCGGCTCCCCACCCTCCCTGAGTGGGCATGTGTGCAAACACGTGTGTGCTCGTGTGTGCTCATGGGGGCCTAAACACACGAGTACACGGTGGGGGTCCAGGTGGGTCCAGCCCTGGCAGCGGTGGGACGCGGACAGTGCTCATTCCTGGGGCGCCACGAGCAACTCGCCCATTTCCTTCCACGGCCTCCCTCCGCCTGCCCTCCCCCCCAAGCACACGTGTGGTGGTGCTTCTCCCCCGCTGGCACTTGGGATGAGACCGTCTGGTCCCCGACCTCCTTGCTGTGTCAGGGGAAGTCGCCACACAAACGCCCCTGGGCCAGACGTACGCCAGCCCTGCACCAGAGTGGCCATTGGGAGGGTGACCCTGGCACAGAGAGCCCGGCTGGTGCTCTCCCACCTTCCTCCTCCTGTGCCCAGTGCCGTGCTGGCCACGCAGGAGCCGCTCGGGAAACGTGTGAGAATGAATGAATACATTAACAAACTCGAATTTTAAGATCCATCTCTCCACGACAGTCTCAATTCTCCCGGTGACCGGCGTTTCCGTGCAAGAGAGCAGGGAAGCTGGTGCTTGTTTGGATAAGAAAGCCCCCAGCACAGAGCTGGGAGGGCCATGTGCCATTGAAGAACAAATAGAATAATCCAGGGTGGAGGACCAGAGGGACGCGTCCAGGTGCCAGGGGGCAGCCCACCAGGATGAAGACAGAGAGCGGAGATGGGGCTGTGGGGAGGGTGGGCATAAAGGCGGAGATGTGACCTTGCACCCCAAGGGAGTGGAGGAGGGGCGGAGGCAGTTGGTCTCCAGCTGGGGCAACAGTCCAGGGTCAGTCCTAGCGGGAAGCAAGCCCCGCCTCCCACAACCCAGGGATCTGTCAATCTGCCTCTCCTTCCTGTCCCCATTCCAGGACAAGGACACATTCGTGGTTGATACCTGCTGGAGATGGCCCTGGGTTTTCCTGCCACAAGACTTCCAGGGCCTCAGACACCCCCCAACACACACGCTTCCCCCCAATTTTCCAGACCACGCGAAGCTCTCCTTGAGTGACATCCCAGAGCGAGGCAAAACCGTGAGGTTTGGGGCTGAATTTGAAAACCACCACTTGCCGCTGAGTGGCCTTGGACAAGTTGAGCTCCTAGGATTGAGATTTGCTGTCTCCTCAGTGCGGGGGAGGCCAGCTCCCCCCATCCCCGGAGGGCTGGGAGGGGTGAGAGGCAGAGAGCACAGCACACAGGGCTTCGCGGTCCTGCCGGCCTGGTCTCCACCCAAAACTGGACCGTGCGGTCTGACAAAGGAGGCCTCGTTTTCTGGGTATCTATTCGGTTGGAAGGAGAATAAATCACTTCCTTTCTAAAACAATGAAAAGGTGGATAATTAGCATGTGATCGTTAATGAGTAATTTTAAAGGGGGTGAGCCGAGTTCATAACATCGTTCTGAATATATTTGCATTTAACCGAACTCCTTTTTCCTCTCTCTCTTCTGTGATTTTTTTTGGTTGTAACTGTAATTATTTTAATTGAGATTTTCCCCTAACGAAAACAAAGAACAGAGTCTGTTAGAGGCGGCTCCTGGGGGGGCTGTGACTGTGTCGTGCCCCTGGGGCCTCTGCCTTCTGGCCGCAGTGAGGACGGGGCGGGTGGGGGCCTGTGTGTGTGTGTGCGTGTGTGCACGCGTGTGTGTGTCTTCCCTCACTGCTCCCCACCTGTTCCAGGACACAGTGGAGTATGGGAACAGTACGCGTCTGGGAGCCGAGAGCCCCGGACTTTTGCTCCAGCCCAAACTTGACTTGGAGCCAGTTTCCGTCTCCGTGCCTCCGTGTCCTCACTTGTGCAATGCCAAGGTCACTCTTGGCAATGGATCCCCAGTGACTCCATCACAGCTCTGGGTGGGTGTGCTCCACATGTCCTTTAGGAGGAGCATGTCCTATGTCCCTAAGCTCCAAGAGCCTCTTTCTAGAAGCTTCCACAGCACGTGGCAGTGTATTAACAATCACACAAATAGGAGGACGGTGACAGGCCCTGCCTGGGCACTTAAGGACCCTAAGTAAGGAGCAGCAGAGGGGGTCCAGGCAAAGGTGAGTAAGGCCAGAGGGTGGACCCCCCCTCCGGTGGGTGCCGCCTCTTACTCCAGGATGGGGCCCATCCCCTGGTGGGCACCCTCTCCCAGGCAGCTCTGGGCTCTGACCACTGAACTCCACCCCCCATATTCCTAACCACAGCTTCCATGTTGTGACGTCTCTGGCCCCAGCACTTAAGGACCCTAAGTAAGGAGACATTTTCATTCTATGGATTTTATCCCAAGTTTCCCCTGATGGCAATTGGCCTGCTCAGGTCCCTTTCTCTGGCAAACACAGAGACGCAGGTGAGCGTGCGGTGCTCATCCAGATGTGTCTGGACGCCTCCTGGGCCCGGGCAGTGAGGCCTGCTCCAGAGTCTTGGGGTTTTTTTCCTTAATATTTTAGAGACAAGATCTTGCTATGTCGTGCAGGCTGGTCTCAAATTCCTGGGCTTAAGCGATCCTCCTGCCTTGGCCTCCTGAATAGCTGGGACCACAGAGTGTGCCACCAGCCAGCCCCAGGTCCAGACATTTAAATGGTTCTTCGGGCAGAAGTTGTGTTTGCGGCACCAAGACGTGCTCTGTGGGAAAGGCAGCTCAGAGCTGGTCAGCAGAAGCCAGCCTTGGGATACAAATCACATGTCCCCCACCCTCGGGTTCGGGCTCCCCGATGTGCCGGGGGGCAGGGAGCACAGTGAGATGCGCCTGTTGAGAGACGCCCTCCTTCCCGGCACAGAGGGGGCTGTCCCCATTCCCCAGCCCCCTGCCTGGCCGGCACCCGTCACCAGGACCAGCGCTCAGGAAGGCCAGTCCCTGGGAGGGACAGGAATCGTCGCTGAACGAAAGCCAAGGTCTGGCCATCACGTGGCCGGCACCCCCAGGACAGCCGGGGAAGCCTGCAGGCAGCGGTCTCTGGAGCTGCAGGTCGGGAGGGCCCACCGTGCCCGCCCACCCTGCCGGCCCCAGCAGGGCACCTCCCTCCGAGCAGACCCCTCTCCCGCACCCCAGCCACAGACCTTTCCTCCCAGGGGTGCGGAGTGGTGGGGGGTGGGGCAGGGCGAAGGAAACCGCACCCTGATTTTTCATTGTTTTTACAGAAAAGTTAGTTTCTGCCAAAAGGAAAAATTAAAATGGGAACAGCTCCCCCCGCAACCTCTCTGCAATTGTTGTTCTCGTCATTAAGCCCTTCTGGTCCGGCCTGGCAAGTGCTTGCTCCTCCTTGGCAGAGGCGGCCTCCCGCCCTGCCCCGACGGCCCAGCCGGGTCTGGAGCAGGAGCCAGAAGAGGCAGCAGCCGCTTGGCCCTGGGCTGGAGGGGAGGGGCCAGGGCCATGGACTGGCCACTCCAGACCCCGCCCACCACTCCGGACATGTCAGCGAGGCTCAGTAGCCCAGGGCCGGTCCCCTCAGTCCTGACGTTCATCCTCCGCCCCTCTAGGAGGAATCTGCAGATCCCGAGATCCCAGCGATCCCCAACAAGCTGTGGGCGTCTCATGTTCCCTTTCTGCTTCCTCTGAGTCATGGGGTTGGGGAGGGCAGCGGCTCTTAGAGCCCGGCCCTGTTCCCTTCTGCGGAAGGAAGGCCGGGGGCAACTCGCTTCTGAGCTCCTGCCCCGGCTGCACCTGGCCAAGCCCAGCTCTCCCGGCCCAGCTGGGGGTGTCTTTGAGCCCCAGTCTCTGCCACTTGTGGAGGTCAGGTGGAGGGGTGGGTAGGGCTGGCACCAGAGCCAACCTGAGTAGAGATGCCGGTGCCCTCACACATGGGAGCTGCTCACCGCTTCCCGCCACCTCCAGGGAAGCAAAGGCCAGTGCAGCTTTCTACGGGCGATGGGGAGCGTGTGGTGTGAGAACCGCCCCAGCCATCAGCCCTTCCCCCTTCTGGGATCACTGATTGGACCCACCCCCACTCCCAGCCCAGAAGTGCCAGGGAATTAACACCTGCCCCCCACCAAAGCTGTCCCCAGTCAAGGCCCAGCAAGGTCTGGTGGATGAACACCCAGCTCCCTCGCCACCAAGGGAACAGACCCCACGACGCCTTCCACCCTGCACCCCGCCTCCCCACAGCCGCCACGGTGGCACCTTCCTTTGCACCCTTCCCTGTGCATCTCCCATCCCCCACCCACGTTCCCAGGACCACTCCAGATAAACTGCTGGACTCCAGGACTGGAGTCAGGGTCTGCATCAGAGGGAATCAAAGTGAGATGGGGGAGGTGATGCCACAACCGCCCCTGTGTCCCCACTCACACCAATCTACCCTGTTTCTCTCCTGCTGTCCTGCTTGCTGGGACTGGACTTATCTTCAGAAGGTTCTGTTTTGCCTCCCGTTGCAAACCAACGTGCCACCGTTGGTTACACGTCACTTTGGTGTCTTGCTCTGTTTAAGGGACTTGACTTGCTCTGAGTCAACAGTGCGAGGGGCTGCTGACGTGGTGTGATGGTTAATCTGGGGGGTCAACTTGATAGAGCTTATTTCTGGGCAGAGCTGTGAGGGTGTTCCTGGGAGAGATCAGCATTTGAATCAGCAAAGAAGATCTGCCCTCGCCAAAGCGGGCGGGCACCAGCCCTTCCATTGACAGCCGGTAGAACTGGAGGGTGGAGGAAGGGCCAATCCGCTGGGACGTCCATCCTCCCCTAGGCTTGGGCATCAGGCACTGTGGCCTGTGGACTTGCACCTGCCCTGCCCCCGCCCCCTTCTCAGGCCTGAGAGTGACACAGTCGACTCCCTGGTTCTCAGGCCTCTCTGAGCTCAGCACCCCAATCAGCCCTTCCTCCCCCAGGGACCCCAGGCCTCCCAACAGTCCTCTCTGTCCCTGCCTCCCCCAGCCCCATGACCTCATTGCATCTCACTTAATCTCAGGGCTGGAGGAAAGCAAGGGGGTTGAACCGACCCTGTCTCCTTGACCGTCCAGGAGTGTGTCAGGGGAAGAGTAAAAGAATGGAAGGGGCAGAAGAGGATTAACGGGTATCTATCCAGCACACCTCTTGGGGTTATCTTTGTTTCTCATTGTCTTTGAGCTATCTTGCCTCTCTGAGAGTTGTAGAAAACTCACAGTCATGCAAATGATCCTCATCTGTAGAGACAAACGAATCCTGTCCAGTGGAACGCACTGACAGGAATACGACGTCCGTAGGCCGTAAGGAACGCTGAAGTCAACGTCCAGACAAGCAAGACGGGTCCACATCCACAGGCAGTAGTCCACTGCATTCTCGGGATATGCTACAAAGGATGGGAAATCAATGTGAGAATGCATCGACTTTCGAAATCCTGGTGAGAAATGCGTCCTCTGGTTGCTGTCCTCTTCCTACTTCCTCTGTATTGCAACCCAGAAACGAGCCCACAGTGGCCACGGTGGCCACGGAGGCTGCAGTGCCCTTCCCCTGCCAGTACCGAGGGCCAGCCACATGCTACCCGTCACAGAGGGACATCAACAACTTGGGCTCTGCAACCACATCTCTTTGGTGTGGGTTTCTCCAACGAGAGAGCAGGAAGAACAGGTAAGAGCAGCAAGGCCTTCAGACCAGCTCTCGGAGACAAAAAGCCCCATTGGAGCCTTATTTGGAAGGGAAACTCTCCAAGGCTGAGCCTCATGAGTCAACCAGCAGGAATGCTTGTGACATTTCGTAACAAGTAATAATAATTCCTCACCTCCACGGGCTTCCTAATATGCCATCATGTCAGCTCGTTTGACCTGCACATACCTGCAAATGGGTGAGTTAATATTTTATCCATCGGGTGCACAAAGCCCAGGTAGCTTTGTCCAAGGTCACCGGGGAGGGAGCAGCTGGGAGGCACCCAGGACCCAGGCGTCCGGCCTCCACCGCAGCACTGCTCAGGCCGGTGCTAAGGCAACGTGTCACTTAACAGATAGTCATCAAGTTCCTATTTACGCAAGAAACTGAACTATGCACAATGCAGGTGACAAAGATGAGTAAAGTCTGGTTGGACAGTGACCTTACAGGACAGCTGGCCAGATCCTCTGGCGGGTGCACAAATCTCTTACACTGGTTGTCTTTGCTGTGGACGAACACCGCACACTGAGCAGCTTAAAGCAACACAGATTTGCCATCCCACAGTTTCTGCGGGTCAGGAGTCCAGACGTGGCCTAGCTGGGTCCTCTGCTTCAGGGTCTCATCTGAAAGGTGCAATCAAGGTCAGGGCTGCAGGCTCATCCGAGGCTCGCCTGGGGAAGGACCTGCTCCTGTGGTTGTGTTCACTTGCTGGTGGCCTGTTACAGAGGGCCTCAGTTTCTTGCTGGCTTTGGCCAGAGGCTGCCGTCAGCTTCCTGCCCCGTGGACCTGTCCAACTGGCCACTTGCTCCACCAAAGCCAGCAAGAGAGAGTCTCTCAGCAAGACAGATGTTATGATCTTACTAACATAATCATGGAAGTGACAGCCCACGCATTTGCTGTGTTCTATTGGTTAGAGGCTGGTCACAGGTGCTGCCCACACTTAAGGGGAGGGGATTGCATGAGGTTGTGCACACCGGCAGGTAGGATGGTGGGGTCAGGTGCCTTCTAGAAGCCGGGAGGGCTGGCTCGTGGGGAGACGCTGCCCAGGCGAGCAGTGAGCGTGCATCCCTGAGCGTGCATGGGGGACTCCTGTCCCCCACCAGGGGCACGGCATAGCAGGGCCCAGCACAGCCTCGAAGGCCTGGCCACCAACCCCAGCATCCTCCAGTGGCCCCTCCCGTCCTCCCAGCCTGCCGGGCCAGGCCCTGCTCACGCCTGCAGTTCCATCCCAGCCCCAGCACCAAGTGAGCCAGCCCAGCCAGTTGTTTTCTTGTTGGTTTCAGCCTTCCGTTTATGTGTGTACACACCCCACGTCCCTCAAAGGATCTGGAGTGCCATACGGCTGGTGAACGAGTCAGGAAGGACAGGTCTGCTGCTGGAGGACCCTAATGGAGTAACCTCCCCTCTCTGAACTTCACCCCCGGGGCCAGCTGATTTCTCAGTCTCACACCTGGCTGCAGATGTCCTGGGATACGAAGGCCCCAGAGCATGGGCATCCGCAGGGTCCCAGTCTGATCCGGACTTTTGGTGTCCCTGTGGCCACCCAACCAATGGGACAGAAGCCACAGCGGAATACCCACTGCCAGATCCACGCCCAGAAGGTCAGTGCGGCTCCCAGGGCTGCCCCCACCCCAACCCCAGAGGCAGCAAGGTGAGAAACGCGGCATCACAGCTGCCGGGCCCCAGGCCCCAGGGCGGAATGCGGCCGGCAATGGGGAGGCTGCTCAAGCCTCGCTCTCCTCCATGGCAGGCAGTGTGACTCAGTCGTTTGGTGAAGGGCTCGTGCAGGCCCCCGGGTTTGACTGCCACCTCCGCCACATATTAGCTGTGTGGGTGTGGGGCCAGGTGCGAATGAGGTCTTCGAGATGGTCCCCAGGAGTGCCAGGATGCACCGGAGCATCAGACGGCAAGAAGATGCGAGCCTGGCTGTTCGACAAGCTTCACGGCGTGTGCACACACCAGGCTTCTGATTTTTAATGAGTTTTACCCATATCTTGAATTGCAAACTGCATCCCCCACCTCCTCATGGTCTGCCCTTCTCTGCCCAGCGCATGGATGGGGTGTTGTGCCATGCACTAAGACCCATCCCCTAACCCCTAGGACCCCACTCCCATCCATGGGGCCATGTGTACCCATCACCAGGGAACCTGGAAAACTCCGAGGAAGCCACATTGGGTGCTGGTGAGGACGGTGGCTGGGGCAGCTTTGCAGAGACGGGCCTCTGAGGTCACCAGGTCCCAGCTGGGCCAAGCTGAGGTGCGAAACTCTTCCTGCATCTGTCGACAGGCCCTGTTTCAAGGGGGCTGAGCAGACGCCCAGGGGAGACTTAGGCCGTATCCTCAGGCATCCACAGGCACATCTGTGAAGACTGAGGAAGATAAGGATGAGGAGGGCCCAGGGCCCCTGCGACTAAGAGTCTGGCTCCCTTAGATACTATGGTCACGGAATACAAGGACAGGTACCCGGAGCCTCTCGGCCTGTGGCACATGCCCACCCTGGAAGAAAGGAGCTAGTGTGGCCGAGTGGATGGTCTCCTACACCCACCGCCACCCTCCAGAGCACGGGCGTCCATCTGACGGGCCCCCAAGACTGCAGAGCACAGGGGAGGTGGGCAGTCCCCCCACCCCTCCACGGAAAGCCAGTGAGCATCCATGGTCCCAGCAGCCCAGCAAGGCAGCAAGACGGTGTCCAGGAGTGATGGACAGAGGTCAGGGTCGACCGCTGAGGGCACCTGAGGGGTCCCAGGACTTCCAGGGATGGTAGCAGGGAAGAGAACCCAAACTGACCAAAGCCAAGGTCCTACATTAACACAGACGGAGATAAACCACCAACACAATCAGGTTGGAAGCGCTACTGTGGCTCATTTATCCCCAAAGGCTGGGAAGAGCAGGCATGTCTAATTTACATAATATAATTTGCATAACATAAACAGAATTTCAGCAGGCTGGCCAGAGAAGGAAGGAGATTCCACGTGGAGGACAGGATTTCAAGGTCCAATAGATGCCCAAGGACCCCATCTTTCAAACCAACCTGGGTGAGTAGTTGCTTGGTACAGTGGATTAAAACCATGTGAGTCTTGGCTACTCCTCCCATGGAAAGGTGACATCTAATTGTCCTCCAAGGAATGGAGGACAGAAGCTACAGGCCTTTTGTGCCCTGGCCTCAGAAGTTCCAAAACGTCACTGTTCAGATTTCTGAACTGTTCAGATTTCTTGGAGTACACCTTGGGGGAAGCAGGTTGCCATGTAAGAGGTCCAGCCCCTTGAAGACTGCGGGACCCTCAGCTGGGACGGAGCGGCCGGCACCGGATGAGGTGCTCTGCTGAGCTGAGCCAGCTGCTTCTGTGACGCGGGAGCCGTGGGCACCAGGGCACTGGCCTCACTGTGGAGCCATGCGGGGGTCACTGTAGACGCTCTGTCCCCATCCCCATCCCCATCTTGTCTGCGTCAGAGTCAACTTCCGTCAGTCTCTCTGCCCACTGTCCTGTCTGCTTCTGTATTTTCGTGTTTTCATCCGAAGGGGTGGGGAGGCGGGAGTGGCCACTTTGTAGAATATGGAATTAGGTCCAGAAGGGACAATGGCACGGCGGCCTAACCCTGGGGGGGCTGCAGAGTCTTAATGCAGACACTGAGGTCCACACACTCATCCTGCCTGTGTAGACTGAAGAAATTATGCCCATATCAGGGTTATTTTTCAAATGCATACACAAGCAGTTGCAAATAATCAAATACAAATTGATTTTAAACCACCACTGCATTCAAAGCAGCTTTTTGTCATTGTAAGTTTTCTCAACCACTGAATCCTAAAAATAAAAGCAAGAGCATGTGAAGAGATCCTCAAAGGGTTTAACATTAAAATGGGGTTCACAGCCTTGAAAAGATGGAAAGCCACAATTCCATGGCAAATCCTTCCTTTTTGATAAAGAAAATGCAGTTCAGAGAGGTTAAGAGCCTCGACCAAGGTCACACAGCTTGTGCTGGTGGCGGAACCTGGACTATCCCAGGCTCTGACCTCAGAATGGGGCAAGTACTTTAATTCCCCTGAATCTCCATTTTCTCTTCTGTAAAATGGGATTATTGTGAGGATTAAGTGACAGAACCAGACACAGTGTTTGCACGGTGCCGGCACACAGTAGGTACTCAATAAGTGATGACCATCACCACTATTGTGCCCATTATTGCTATCGTATCCTGTTGCCGTGTGCATCCTCCCTTTGCGTCTAAGCCACGCGGAACCCGGGAATCACCTGCCCACACACATCAGAGGTGGGTCAACAACGTGGTCAGATGGCACAGTCCCCACCCTGACCCGCACGTTGAGAGCCGTGCTGCGAGAGCCGGCAATCGGGACTCATCCTGCACGGCCCCGCTCTTTCTGAACCGTCTTTGCTGGGTCTGCGTCCCACGTCGCAGAGCAGGCGGACGGGGCGGGAGCCGGTGAACAGCTCACCAGTTCACATCGGCGCTTAACAGAGTGAAGGATCAGCAGCCGCTGGATGGACGGACTAATGGAAGGAAGGAAGGAAAGACGGATGGATGGATGGATGGACGCTTTGCCCACGGTACCCCCTGGAACTGCAGAGACAAAGGGGTTGAGCGAGAGGATGCAGACAGGCACATACTTCCGGTGGCTCCATGTGACGTTTCCAGAGACTCTCACCCCCCAGCAGCGGCCCGAGTTGCAGCGTCTCTGCCCACCCCGAGTGGGTGCTGCGTGGAGGTGAGGACTGGGGGCGGACCAGGAAGAACACACCAAGCCTCGCCCCGTCACCGAGCAAACTGCCTCCCGCCTGAGCAACGGCAAGCATCACCGAGGGGCCGGGCCTGCCCGGCTGCAGGAGCAAGGAGGGAGCTCGGTGGCGGCGGCAGCAGCTGAGAGTTTTCTCTGACAAAGACCTCCAGGTCCCGCCCTGGCCAGGGTGAAGGCTGAGGTGGTCCTCTCCCCCAGTCCAGGGGCAAGGTGGCCCCCGGGGCAGCAGGTCAGGTCCTCCTCTCCCTGCCTGGCCAGAGCCCGCCCCGTCACCCCTGTCCCGGCACCCGCACCCTCCCACCTCTGCTGGCCCGCGCATCTCTCACTTTACACGAAAACTTGTCTCTGAAATGTCCACACTTATGTCTGATTTTGAAAATCACATCTCATTAATGATTGACGCCCCAGGTCCTTCAGCAAAGGAAACCCCGGAGCGAGTCCTTGGGCAAAGTCAGAAACTCTTTTTGTGAGCAAAGGACCGGCCGGTCAGCAACCTACTCAGGGATCAGAAACGCGGGGGTCAGAGTTCCGTCATCACTCACACACGGTCCGTTTTGTGAGTAAACAGCTTTGGGACCTGGAGTTCTCGCTGCCAGCCCGCAGGGGTCCGTCTTGTGGGTTCGTACCCAAACCCACTGGGGCACCTGGGACCCCTCAGTCTGCTCCCCCAGCCTCGGGCCCCCCCCCTTCCAGGGGAGCCAGGTCCCTGGGCTGGACGGCTCCCCACCGGCCTCGGGCTGTTGGACGTGATTGATGGGCAAACAGAGCCGGGGTGGGGGCTGTCCCAGGCGCCGACTTATACACCAACCAGGCCCCAGTGTGTGTGTGTGTGTGTGTGTGTGTGTGTGTGTGCGCGCTTTCTGAACTCCTTTTGATCCATTTTTCCTAGGAAGAGAACAAAAATACCAAAATAAATGGCCACTCAAGCTCAGCCCCTCCTGCCAGAGCTTCCACTAAACAAACGAAACACCCAGAGAGCTGGTGCTCCCAGCCCACCACCCGTCTATGTCTCTGGGGTCCCCTGTCCCCTGCCCTGGCAGAGGGCTGTGCGGCCTACCAGCTAGGCCCAGCCCGGACGCTGGAGAGGGACGACCAGGGCTGTGGGGGCAGATTTCTCCTTCTGGGTGTGAAGCTCCAGGTGGCCTCTTCGGGGAGTAACCGCCGTAGCCAACTGCACTTGCCAGCTCAGCCTCCACCACAGGGCCCTGAAGGGGAGCTGTGTAGGGAATGTTCCTCCAGGCCTTTTGCTATTTTCACTAAAAGACAGTATAGGCCAGAGGTTAAGAGCCTGGACTTTGGCTCTGATAGACCTGGGTTCCAATTCTATTCTGCCACTTATTGGCTGTGTGCCTTTGGGCAAGTTACTTAACCTCTCTGTGCCCCAGTGTCTTCAGTCTATAGAATGATGACAATGTCAATACCACCTCGATGAGTTATTGTGACGAGTAAACAGAAAAATACACATAAAGTGACTAGCACCATGCCCAAGTTATGAATAATAAAGATATTATTGCCATTCTTATTTACAGTTTACTAAACAGTGAACAAGATAACTCTACTCACAGCAAACTCTGACTAATAGATGGCAGGAGCCCAGCGCCAGCTTCCAGCCCCGTCCACTAATCAGCACACCTCCAGATAGGGCCCCCGCTCTGGGCTGGTCCACACCTCGCCCTCCTCCTCCCTGTCCTCGGATGCCATCGCACACCCTGCTCTGGGCCGGGCAGGCTCCCTGCTTGGCCTCCACCTGCGGCTCCCAGGTTCAGATCTCAGGATACGCATTGAAGCCAAAGGGACAATTTCCTTCTGGGGCTGCCCTCATCCCCCCCAGCAGTGGACTGTCCCTCCCCAGAAAGGACCAAGGGAACGCTCACCAGGCCTCTACTCCCTCTGTCTCTGTTTACTAATGAGTCCAGAGAAGGGAAGCAACCTGCCCCAAGACAAACAGCAAGGCGGTGGCAGAAGGTTCTCAGGGTTCTGAGCTCCAGCCTCCAGTCTTCTCTACCAGACTAGTTTGCAGCTGGAGCCACTTCATATACCGATGGCCTGGCGGAGAAATGAGCCTTCCGTACATCTTAAAGGCCACCAAGAGCTGCCAGCACACTTCCTGCTGTTTTCCTGTGTCTACACGCTGTGGCCGAAGGCTCACCCCTCTTCACCCTGCAGGGAGAGAAGACATGAAACCGAGCTGGGAAGCGGAGGACGCGGGCGGGGACAGGGCCGGGAGAGTCTCGCTGAGTGGCTGTGAGAGCACCCAGCCACCTCCGCCCTCCGTGTGAGGTCAGGCAGCACCCGGAGCCCTCGGGCAAGCCTGCCCTCCTGGGGCCAGCGCCAGGCCTCCCCGACTCGGGCTTCACCTTCCCCTCTGCAGAGGCCTCGGGGCACCCCAGGTCCTGAGCTCCTCTCGGCTCAGCGGGCAGGAGCCTCAGATGAGCGTCAGCAAATCACAGTGACAGCGTGGGTCCTCCCAACCCCCCTTCCCAGGCACCTTCCATGGTTCCAAGCCCTGCAGGAAGAGCTCAGATGATTCACGGACTTGCCCCTGACTTCGAGGACGTCCAGCCCCCTTCTTCTCTTCCCTTTTTGACCAACGAGAACACAGGAGGGTTCGTTATCGCGAGTACACCGTGCGCAGGAAACGGGGCCCTGCTGACGCCAGTGTGGGCGGCATGCAGTGCTTTCCCCACCCTCCCTCAAGGACAGGCATCTGGACGTAGGGGAGAGCATCTTTATAAACAAGGAGGTCAGACAATACAGGGGTGCTCAGGCTTGCGTGGAATCAGGGTCGCCTGCCTGGAAGAGGAGGACTGTGAACCGGGCTGGGAAGGAAGGGCACCCGGACCGACAGACACATCGACCTAAGCCCTGGGTTCAATCCTTTGCACAGTTCTGCCCCTGGCTTGTCTAGCAGGGCAGCCACCTGCCAGATGTTGTTCCTGTGACCTCTGAGGTGTCCAGCACAAACCAGGATGTAGCTGGGCCTGTGTTTGGGTTATGTCTTAATGTCACAGGTGAGAAGATAAAACGGGCAGTATTTCCTGCTGAGTCCTGCTGGCTCACTGTGACCTTCCTGTTGCCACGAGCAGCTTTGAGACTCCAGGAGCAGGGGAGGGGAGAGTGAGTGGGGCAGCCCTCCTGCTTGGAGGAGACTGGGCATGGCAGAAAATCAGGGGTGCCCGGGGTGGGACCCCACTCTGTTTGTCCTTGCTTACATCACGGTTCCCCGGTAGATCTCGGGTCCTGATTGGCTGGCTTGGGGAGGGAGGAGAGGCTACACACAAACGCACACACACACACGCACACACAATCGGAACGAGACAGGCCAGGCCAGTGCAGAAGCTTGGCTGAGAAGAAAGGGGAGGGCACACGCCCTGTCTGGCAGCCGCATCAGACAGGAGCCGCGTAGGAGCAGCAAACCATGTCCCAGACACAGGGCGGACCTCGTCTAAGTCTGGAAAGACAAGGGATTCTAGGCAGGGCTGGAGCCCCCCAGCTCACCACAGCTCAGAGCCCACCGCTGGGCCCAGGACGCTAAGCGGCAGCCGTAGCCACCGGGGGTCCCTGGGGAGACCCTTAGCACCCGCCAGCCCGTCATCACCTCCTCTTGGACGTTTAACTTCCCAGCGCTGTTGGCAGCCGACTGTGGAAGCACTGCAGGTCCAGACTAGAGGCTGCCGGCAGCCTGGGACCCCACGGCCCCGCCCGCTTTGGATTTTCGGGCCGCAGGCCTGCCGATGCAGAGGCCTGGGTCACCACCACCAGGAAGGCGCCTTTCTGAAAAGGAGCCAGGGACGGCCAGCACCGTCTGCAGGAGCCACGTGAAGAGGGGAAACCATCGCCCAGACCCCCTGAGCCCAGAAATCCACTCCCACCCCTGAGCACCCCGATAATTATCTCACAGTGCCTCCACCCCGACTGTCTGCACACACTCCGGCCCTCACCACAGAGCCCACGGCCGCTTCTTTAGAAAGTAGTAACGACAGATAAGCATGATGTTTAAATTGCGGTTCATCCAGACAATGGAGTATCATTCAGGGAGGAAAAGAAATGAGCCATCGAGCCACGTGAAGACACGGAGGAGACGTAACTGCATGCTCCTAAGCGGAAGAAGCCAGTCGGGGAGGGCGACATCCTGTACGGTTATGACCGCGTGACATTCTGTAAAAGGCGGAGCTGCAGAGACAGTAAGATCGGCAGTTGCCGGGGGTCCGGGGGGAAGGAAGGACGAACAGGCGGAGCACGGGGTCTTTAGGGCCGTGAGACGACCCTGTACGATTCTGTAACGGTGGACACGCGACATCATGCATTTGGCAGAACCCACGGAACATACAGCACACGGCAAGCTGCGGACTCTGGTTCATACGAAGGTGTCAACATTGGTTCAGTTGAAGCAAGTGGACCACACTGACGCAAGGTGTGAGCCACAGGGGAACCGTGGGTGTGTTGGGGGACAGTAACAGAGCTCTCCATACCTTCTGCAAAGTCTATTAATTAAATAATAATTAATTTATACACAGCACACATTTCACTGTGTGCTGGTATTACCCATATTTTCCCTTTTTCTGTGTTCTGATGCTCCGGTGTCTGGGGTCTCAGTGACCGTGGAGGGACTGCCCTTCCCAGGGTTAGCTACTCCTAGACACAGCAAACTGCTCACCTTCAGAAGTGCCTTTCCTACGCAAAGCACCCGGCCTCCTCCCAACCACCTCCTTCATCAGACTTTCAAACTCCAGGCCACTGTCCACCTGCCCTAATCATCCCAGCACCAGGTACCAGCCGTCTTGGGACAGCCCCTTCCCCAGAGCCCACTGAAATGACTCAAATTAGCCGATCCTAAATCTGCTTTCCCATGGAAACCACGATACAGGCTCTTGCCCTGTTTTCCCTTCCTTCTGCCTCTAACCTACCCTGCATCCGTATAATGGGATATTTCAGCCATAAAAGTCCCAACACATGCGACAGCATGGATGAACCCCAAAACATCACACTAAGTGAAAGAAGGTCGCATACAAAATGATCGTGTTTCTATGAACTGTCCAGAACAGGTCAGTCCGCGGAGACGGAAAGCAAACCGGTGGTTGCCGGGGGCTGGGAGACCGGGGTGAGCGGGCCAGGGAGAGGGAGGTGAATGCTGAGTGAGCATGGGGTTTCCTTTAGGGGTGATGAAAACGTCTGAGAACCAGAGGTGACAGTTCCACACATTGCGAATGTACTAATGCCACCAGAGTGTCTACTTTAAACTGGTTTATGGTTAATTGTATGTTACGTGAGTTTTATCTCAGTGTTTTTAGAAAGGGGGATTTCCAAGTGTTAGCAAGGTATTGGAGAGACACCTTCACCAAATGAGATTTTCGCCTTAATGGGATAAGGCAGAATGAAAGAGAATTGCATATCACCTTCTAATCTCCACGGCACTCTCGCTGCGGGGTCTCCCTGGGTCCTCGCAACGACCTTGGGCTGTGGATCGGAAGGTGACGGTATCTGTACTCGGTTGCGGGGCTGCCATAGCAAAGCCCCACGGACTGGGTGGCTTAAACAGCAGAAAGGTACTGGCTCACAGTTCTGGAGGTCACAAGCCCAAGACTGAGGTGTTGGCAGGTCTGGTGTCTCCCCAGGTCTCTGCTTGGCTTGCCAGTAGCCGCCTTCTCCCTGTGTCTGCACCCACACGTCCCTGGTGCCTCTGTGCCCAAATTCTTGTAAGGACACCAGTCAGACTGGATCAGGTCCCACTGTAACAGCCTCTTTTTAACATAATCACCTCTTTAAAGACCCTAGTTTGGCCAGGCACCATGGTGGGCACTTGTAATCCCAGCACTCTGGGAGGCCGAGGCGGGAGGATCACTTGAACTCAGGAGTTCGAGACCAGCCTGAGCAAGAGCGAGACCCCGTCTCTACAAAAAATAGAAAAATCAACTGGGCATGGTGGCTCGTGCCCGTAGTCCCAGCTACTCGGGAAGCTGAGGCAGGAGGATCGCTCGAGCCCAGGAGTTGGAGGTTGCTGTGAGCTAGGCTGATGCCACCGCCCTCTAGTCTGGGTGACAGAGCAAGACTCTGTCTCAAAAAAAAAGTCTTATCTTCAAATACTGTAAGTCCCATTTGGGTTTGGGCTTCAACGCATGAATTTCAGATGGATGGGAGATTCGATCCAGCCCATAGCAATGTCCCAGGTGACCGGTGAGGAGACACCGGCACAGAGAAGGCAACTCACATCACAACGCTTGGGGGGAGAGAGCAGGCCGAGAGCCCAGGGCTCTGATTGCCACCAAAGATGTTCCTCTCTGGCGCTGCACCCCGCAGTGTGAATGACCCCCCACTCCCCCTGCACGCACACACGTGCATCTCAGCAATCAGGACCGCACGGCCCCAGCTCCCTCGCTTATACAGTCTCGATCCGGCAACTGCACAGGACTCCACGAAGACCCTGATCTCGCATCTGGGAGGGCGGCGTGTGATTAGCTAATTACATCTAACGAAGCGTGTGTCCGCAAGCCGGTGAAAGGGCCACACAGAGGCCGCGCGTCGTTCTGGGTCTGTACCTGGGGAAGCTGATAACCGCGGCTGAGCGTTCAGGATTCAGAGCCAGGCCTTTGTTTAATACGCATCTTTCTTCTCCAGGCATCAAAGAGATTAATTTTTTTTTTTTTTTAGAGTAAACAGACTTCAAAACAGGATTTAGTCTGTGAAAGCCTGTGCCTGATTCAACAGTCCCGGCTCGGGCTGCCCCAAGCCACAGTCACTCTGCAGGTGAATGAAAGAGATCTGCCATGGGGGGTGGGTGGTGGGATGCGAGGGGAGGGGCCGCGCGCACTGGTTCTGTCCCTGCAGCCGAAGTAGGGACCAGGGCCAAGTCTGTCTGAGCCAGAAACAAACAACACAAACGAGACCACCTTCCTTCCCTCCCTTCCCGGCTCTGACCCCCGCTGAAGGTGTCAAAGGGCGTGCCCACTCCGCGCCAGGCCGTCCTTGCAAAGGTGCTCACCTAGGGAAGCCCTTTTCCTCGAATCGGCTGGTGACTGCACCCCAAGCAAATGGTCCCTCCACTCTGCTCAAGCCAGAAACTGAGGTCCTCTTCAAGGTCGCTGTGCCCCTCAGAATTCCCTGGTTCCGACACATTCTCATCCTCAAAGGACCCTGCCTGCCCCACCCCTCCCAACCACGTGGTTCTGCTGAGGTGCACCCTGTTCTGACATCCTGGAAAGCGCCAAGCCCGGCGGGAAGTCTGTCTGACGGCTGGCCCTCAAGTGCAGCAGAAAAACCAACCAGACCAGCCTCCAGAACCCTTTCTTGTCCCCACAAAGGGACAGCCGCCCCTCCCTGCGGTGCCGTCACCGTATATGGATCCAGAGCCCATGCTGTCCTTTCTTCTCCCAGCCCTGGCCTCAGCAGCAAAGCAGTGTCCTGTTACATGACAAGGAGACAAGCGATGTCGGGGGGACCAGCTCAGCCACAGTGGTTGAGGACACCCCGTCTCTACCGCATCAAGTGCCTGCTGGACATGGAGCGCCTGCACCACCCGCAGAGGCCAGTTTCCGGCCGCCCAGCCTGCCGGCATCGGAGTGCTGGCCTCGAGGTACAAGGCGAGCAGCCCAGACACTGGGTGGGGCATCAGACAGGCTGGGCTGAATCCCAGCGTTTCCTCTCTGTGACCTTGGGCAAGTTCTGAACCGCCCAGAGCCTGTTTCCTCTTATGAGAAAAGGAGGTGATGGCAGAATGTGCCCGAGGACCAAATGCCTCGCACAGACCAGCGTCACACACGCCGGCTCCCCTCCGGCTCTCCTCTGCCCTTTGGCTGCTGGTAAAGCCGAGAGCTGCCTGGGCGGTGGGGAGGGGGTCCTGTCACTGCACCCGCCCATCTCCAGTTTCCCAAGTGCCCTCAGCTCCATGGGGTGCCCACACACTCCCCGAGTCCTGGCCCCCACTTGCTGGCACCGAGGCAGCTCAGACTGCAGAAACATCCATGCTGGCTCCAGCCTGGCCACCCTGACCACACACTCGGCACTGATTCCGCCAGAAAGACCAGCCTGTGGTTAGCAAGAGCGGCCATTATGGCTTCCAGAAAATTCCTTTGAGCAAGGAGAGCTGTTTGCCATTCCTGAGGCCTCTGCAGCCTGCACGAATGTGGTTTTCCAATTAGCTGGGGCTGCTCCCAGATCCCTGTTTAAGCAGCCAGCTATCTGCTTTCCCTCTAAAGAAACACACATCCTCAAGCTCTGGATACTCCTTTTTATGCCTTGAAATGACTTCTGGTTATTTTTTCTGATTACCCAAGTAGCTCCTGTTCCATCATCCAGGAATGCCGTGAGGGGTCCTGGTTTGGGATGGAAGTCAGGGGGACTGAGTTGGGGACCATGCCAGGACAGACAAGCTTGAGGGGAAGGATGACCAGACCCTCCTGGACGGGTTGAGTGAGATGCACTTTGGAATTCTCAATTCCAGGCAGAAATATCTGGGAGAGGATTGGATGCCCAAGGCCAGCTCTCGGGTGTGGGCCGGAGGGACCAACGTGGAGCCCCTGGCACAGAGGGGCATCATGGGGTTGGGTGGGATCCCTGGGACACATTGTGGAGTTCACATAGGAAAGTGCCAAAGATGAAACCAGTAAGAGGGAGCCTGAAGAAGAACAACTGTCAAAGTCTGGAAGGGACCAGGAGAGGAATTCTGAGAGCCCATGAGGAGGGGTCTTCAAGAAGGGGCAAGTCAGACAAGCCACGTAACCAGAGAGGTCAATTGAGATGAGGCCCAAATGGTCCACTGGATTTGGTACTCAAGTGTCCACCGACAGCAAAGAGAACACAACAGAAGTGGCGCTGTGCTAGTTCTGCATCTAGACTTGAAGACGTGCAGCTTCTACTTCCTCTTTCTTGAAATGACCTCTCTCGGGACCCTCCCTCTCAGAACCCAGCTCCCACACTGTGGAGTCCCAGCTTGGAACATGCAGAGCCTCTCCCATCAAGAGCCCTGGCTGAGCAACCAGCCAGGAGTCAGCGTCAAATGCCAGTCATGCGAGTAAGACATCTTGGGGGCTCTGACCTGCTCAAGTTCATTTCTGTCTGCAGCCCCAGCCAGAAGAACCTCCCAGCTGAGCCCAGTCAACTCACAGAATCATGAGATAACAAAATGGTTGTTGTGTTTTTTTAACAAACAATTTTTTAAAAAGTCATCAAAGACTCCACCAGAACAACTTTAATGACCTGTTGGGGACAGACCCCCAACCAAGAGGGGTAGAGCATGAGTAGCTATGTGTACGTGTGCATGTGTATATGTTTGCAGGGAGTAGAGACAGTGTTCAGAAACTCTTCATTGAGGAATTTGACCCAGGAAGGAAGAGAGGCATACAGACTGTCCTCCACTACTTCAAAGCTTCCTTCTTTGCCAGGTCTCAGACCATGGTCTGCCAGGAGAAGCCCACCCACAGCCTCAGCAATTGGATCCATCAGAGGTATCAACCCATATGATCAAGGAGCCTTGGCAGAGCCAGACAGGGAGCAGCAGCCCCAGCCCCAGACCTGCAACCTAAACTCTTGGGTCTCACTTTCCTCCTCTCTAAGGCAGGGCTAGCAACGCTGCACCTGCCAGTGTCTCAGGGCCATTGCTGGAAAGAAATACAATGAAGGATGTAAAAGCTAGGGCAAAGGCCTGGAGGCAAGGGAAGGAGGAGGCTGGGGTCCAGCGGGAGCAGGCAACCCACTGGAGCTGAGACAGCACGCATATGTAAAAGCACACCTAGCAAGACGGAGGTGCCCACACTGCTCTGAATCTCACCAGCAACCTCAGGAGACCCTTGGATTCAGCTCAGCCTCCACAGTGTGCTGAAGAGCCTGCCCAGCCTGCAGGTTTGCAGGGAAAGCTGGGGACGGCTTCTGCAACCCGAAACCAGAGCTGTTTCTACAACACCTGCCGGAGGAGCTGGCCCCTCTCTGTCTGTCATAATCCCATTTTCTGTCTCCAACATCTGTGGCTTAAAATCAGTGCTGCCTCTCGGGGTGGAGGAGAGAATGCAAGGAAATGAGCCAGAAAATCTCGTAAATTAAAGAAAAAAAGACATTAGCATCTTTATCCTGCTGACCTGCAGGCAGCTTCCTGCACTGGGCCTATGGGAAAGCTGTGAGAAGGGGGAGCAGGGATGGAACCGAAAACGGGCAAATAAATAAAAGTCGCAGCACGTTGGAGAGAGGGTCCAAACAGTCGACCAATGGCGGTGGAGCAGCCCTCCGGATGGCTGTGGCTTTCGGGGGCTTCTGGAGTGGTTTCCATGGTACCCGAGCCTTCATAACCCTCACCCAAACAGCTGTCCTTCAGCTCACCTTGTGTCACCAGCTGGAGGAGGAAGGAAGGAAGTGTGCCGAATACGCGCATGTCGGGAAAGACACAGGAGAGGAGACAGGCAAGCTCAGGGTCTTCCTCTAGCACAAGGGACCTGGATCCCTGCCTGGGGCTCAGGGGCATTTCTGGAGGCCTTGAATGACCAAACTCTGATTTAGAAAAATCCATGGACTCGAATCCTGGCAGGGTTCGGAGGGGAAGGTGATCTGAGCTGCAGCCTGAGGATGGCCGGGCCTCACGCAGCAGGTCACTGAGCACAGAACGCTGACCTCGAGGGACCAGGGTCTGTGGCGCCCAAGGTCGAGCCTCTGTTCTTGTCATGCTCACCCTCCCCCTGCAGAAGGTTCAGCCTTTGTCCCCAGGCCGGGATATGAGCCGCGTGGCCTGGACACGCTGGGTGACCTCGCAAAGCCTGTGTCTGTATCTCTGAAAAGACGTGGGGTTGCTATGAGGACCAAAGTCCCATCTGTGGATGGTCCCAGCTCCTGCTTAGAGCACAGAAGGACGGCAGAAAACCAGTTTCACTGAGGGGCCATTTACATGCAATAAAATCCATGGGTTTTACGTGTACCGTTTGATGGGTTTTAACCTGTGTGTGGAATTGTCAACCCACCAGCGCAATCAAAACAGAGGATATTTTCATGACCCCAAAACACTCCTCCTGCCCCTTTGCAGCCAGCCTTCCCCACCTCTTGCCCACAGGCAACCTCGGATACGTTTTGTGCCCCTGCGGTTCTGCCTTTTCCGGAACGTCACACGCACGGAGGCCTCCTGTGTCCGTCCGGCTGCTTTCACTTCACACGAGACTGTTCATGCTCATCCTTGTTGCTGCAGGTAGCAGCAGCTCGCTCCCGTCACTGCTGGGGAGCATTGCTTCATACGGATTAAACAGTAACTTTTTCAAATTTAGTTGTGTTTAATTATACTTGAAGTCCACCCTCAGCCCTACTTGCCTTTACAATGCCGCTGTCTCTTCTTGGCTTATCTCGGAGGCATCCCCGTGGTGGGATCTTCTAGGCATGTTCCTGAACTTTCTTCAGGCAGTACCAGTTGCAGGGAGGAGAGGGGTAGTGGAGGGGGACCCACCCCACCCAGGAGCACCGTCACTCGGTGGGAAGCTTCGCACATCCACCGTGTCCCAGCTGCAGCAGCGGTGACACCGGCTCTGCGCCGGCCCCTGCCTGATCCCCACTGGTGCTGCCCTTTCTTTCTTGTCCTTCAAAGCCCCTGGGGAAGGGGGTGTGGAAGGTGCCCCCTGCGGAATCTGGCCATCCTCATCCGCGGAGCCTTTCTTCTTTCACTCATTCAACCAGAAACCGCCAACCGACCGACCGACCGCTTGTGCAGGGCTTGGGCCACGGGGCGCCGCGCCGACCAGCCCCGCCTCCCCGACTTCTGCCTCCCAACCCGGCTGGCCGGCCGCAGAGGCAGGATGGAGACGGATACTGGTCCCTCCGCGCCCTGCAGTCCCCGCCCTGCCGACCAGGCCCTATGCGGTGGCAGCAGCGGTTGAAAGCGATTCCCAGGCGCTCGCTCGCCCTTTCATCCTGCTCTTCTCTCTCCCCTTTTCCATCTTCTTTTGTAAAATGCTCTTTAGCAGTGGGAAGGTTGGCACGAAAAGGAGAGAAAATGAGGCTGGGAGAACGCGTCTGATGCGCGGCGCTTTGCTCACTGGCCAGAGGCGCTTCCTCCCCTGAACCTCGCAGGAGCTGGGAGGTGGACAGTGGCTGGGGGACGGGCCCCCCTGCTCCCCTCTGAGAGCAGAGCCAGGAGACGGGTCAAAGTGGGGGTCTGGCTCGTGGCGGCAGTGAGGTCAGGCCGTGGGAGACCAGGGCCATGACCCTCTGGCATCTGTTGGAGCCACACTAGGGGCCCAGAGAACCAGACTCTCCATAGCGCCTTCCCTTCCCCACCCCAGGGCGAGAGCCTGCTATCCCAGTGGCGGGGAAAGGGGGCCCAGGCTCGGGGTTTGGGGTCCCAGCAGGGCAGGTTCTAGGCCTGATCTGCCCAAGGACTCCAGCCCCACTGCTCCTTCCCTCCCACCTGGGCACTGGCTACGTGTCCCCTGCTGCCCTCTGAAAGAGCCTGTCGGGCGCCTGCTACGGCTTCCCCAGCCCCCAGCTGGGCTTAGGGTTTCAGGAGAGTCTCACCTGGCCTTCATCCACATCACCCCCCTCCCTGCCCCAGACTGACACTTCCGGCCCCCTCCCCTCACCCACACGAGAAAACTCAGGACCCACATTCGAAGAGCCTGCTGGAGAAGACCCCCCTCGGGCCCCTTCCTGGGGAAGAGATTGCTCCCGCCATGAAAGGCAGGGAGTCTGGGCCAAGTGCCCAGGGGGTGAGGGGCTGCTAGAGCTTATTTCCCTGGAGAACCACAGAGGGGTGCAATGCCCTGGAGCCCAGAGTCTCCAAAGAGGCTGGATGGGTCAGTGGTCAGGGCGTGGGCTCCTGGGCCAGCCTGCCTGGGTTCAGACCAGATCAAACCACAGCTGCTTGCTGCTTATTAGCCAAGACCAGGACTGTAACCAGACACAAACCAGTCGTGGTAGCAGCACTGCCTCTCTGAATCGTCCCCTGAGTCCCACCTGTAACACACTTGGAAGCGGGCTTGGCACACGGCAGGGGCATGGCAAAGACTTGCGCCCTGAGTTCAGAGTTATCGTTCAGCCAGGCCATCCCCAGCACACCAGGCATGGAGCTGCCACCCCCGCTGGCAGGACAGGAGGATGGAGGTGGCCGGACATGGGGCAGGGGACCTGCCAGGAGTGCCTCTGTGCCTGGGCCCCCACACCCTCCCACAGTAGAGGCAGAGCTGGGCTGAGGAACCAAAGCTGCCGCCAAGGGGCTGGGCTGCCACCTTGCTGTCACACCCAGTGCACAGCTCTTTGGGACACTGCTTCCATCAGCGGCCCATGGCTGCCCCTGCTTGGGGTTGGGGGTCAAGCCCTGCAGAAGGCAGGCCGGACCCACCTGCGGGGCCGTTTGCCCCCCGGAGGCTGCTTGCAAGGCACGGAGGATGCACCTGAGAGCAGAGAGACCGAGGCTGGGCGAGGAGTGCCTTCAGCCCTCCAGCGGTGGCCTGGGGTGACCTGGGTTTTCCCTTCTCCACTGACACACTCCCTCCCCTGAAACCATCTACACCCACACCTCCTCCCCTCCCCAGAGGGCTGAAGCTGCAGAGACCCAGAGCGAGAGTGTGGTTTCCTCTCAGCCTCGCTCCCCGGGACTTCCGCTCCACAGCACTGCGGCCAGCTCGGGGTGAGGTGTCAGCCGCTCCTCATGAAGCCTCCCTGCACCGGGGAGAAAGCTGTGACAGGGCACAGGTCAGGCCCCTGCTGATGGAGGGCAGCGGGTGGCGATCACAGGGAGAGAGCAGCCGCCAGGCAGACTGATGCCGACGTGCATGTGTGCACGTGCACAAGCGTGTCCTGCGCAGGAGTGTGGGTGTGCATGTGTGCGAGCGTGTGGGTGTCTGAAAACGTGCGTGCAGTTGCGCGAGTATGTAGGTGCACATGAATGTGTGCCTGTGTACAGGTGTTGCCCGTGTGCCGTGTGGGTGTGTCTACACGTGTGCAAAGGGGTGTGTGCAAGTGTGCACGTGTGTTGCACCAGTGTGTGGGTGCGTGCAAGCGTGGGCATGTGTGCACAGGTGTGTGTGCAAATGCACATGTGTGCAACTGTGCATGTGTGTCCCAGTGTACGTGTGTGAGGGGCCTGGGAGAGAGGAGGGGGCGGAGGAGAGAAGGGCAGAAAACCCCCTCAGTGAAGCCAGCACTGCCCGGCATCCTGTTGGGCAGAAGGCACTGGACGCAGCAGCGTCCTCGCCTTTGCTCACTGTCTCAGAACCTGGCACAGCAGGTGTGCAAGAGCAGCTGTTGCCTGCCTGACAGATCATCCAGGTCACAAATGCATCCTTGTCACAGGATGTGGTCGCTGCAGCCTCTCCTAACTGGCCTCCTCCAGCCAATCCCTCCCTCCCAAGCCCCTCCCCGTCACTGTCAAGGCCAGCAGGCCCCACCCCCGGCATGAGAGAGCCAAGGGTGGCATCTGCTCAATGTCATCATTCCACGTGGGCCAGGCTCTCCTCGCCCAGGAACAAGGGGATTTCCTGACAGTTTCCCTAGGCAGATGATGTAAGCTGTTTTTCTAGTGTTTAGCCAAAGAACTTTCCAGACCTTATTTATCTAAATGCAGAGGCCTTTGGGGACCAGCATAACTGGCTTGTTCCCGCCCAGCATCTTGGAACAGTTCAGACTGGTGCTCCCTTCAGACTCCCAGGACCTAGGAAACAGGCCCTGCAGAAGGACTGGCAGGTGACATCCTTCCTCGAACCCCATGGCCCCTGGTGGCTGATGTTTCCAGCTGTGACAGCTGGGTTGCAACCAAGTTTTCAGAGGGCAAGAGACCCCCCCCAGGACCAGCTGTGCCACTGCCTGGGGACTGCCTGGCCTTGGGTCTGAAGTGAGCAGAGACCCTGGACAGCAGAGGAAGCCCCAGGAGCTGGGGGTCCGCGTCCCTCTGGGACTCTCCACAACATCCCTCTCTGCATGCATCCTCAAGGTCAAGAAACTCCTTGGGGGAGTTTCTGGAGATAGCCAGCCAGGATGGGCCCCGGCAGAACCCCCACTCTACTCCAGGACCCCCAGGTTTGGTTTGGGACCCTCGGCACAGGAGGCCTGTCACAGAACCAGCCACCTGGATCAGAGCTCAGGTCCACCTCCCCCTCCATCCTGCTGTGGCTGTTTGAGCCTCGGTTTCCTCATCTGTAAGGTGGGAGCTTAGGGTGCCCAATTTAGTGTCTCATGAGGACCAAAGTCATCCCCTTCCCCTGGCCCGGGGCCTGTCCTGAAGCAGGCCCTGCCCCTTCCCTCCCAATCTGGACCCCAGGACAAGCCTCACTTCCCTCCCCTGTCTTCCTCCCTCGAGAGCTCCAGGCACAGGGAACTCCTGGCAGATCTCTATCCCTCCTCTCTCTCCCTCCATCTCTGTCTCTGACATTCCTCTCCCCTGGACACCTCTCCTGTCTCCATGCCTGGGCAGGGTGCTCTCCTGGGGGCTCACGTGTGCTCCAAATGTCCACTCTGTCCACTACAGTCATAGTGGACTGGAATTTCCTGGTAACCCGCCCACCTCCCTCCTTGGACCTTAATCCCCTGAGAGCAAGACCAGGTCCTGTAGACCACTGCGTGCCCAGTGCCTAGCATGTGGTAGCTGTCCATGAAATATACGTGAAATTGCCAAACTTTCCCAGCAGACCGGAAAACCCCATGCCCAGGACCAGTGACACACTGAGATGGGACCAGAGGCATCTTCTGATGGCTGCTGGCAGAGCAGACCATCCCTCACCCTGCTCCATCCCCCACTCCTCCAGCCCCACTCCCCGCAGTCCCTGCCATCGCAGCCCAGCTCACACTTCCAGGCAGCTCAGGCTGGTGGCTCTGCCATCCTCCGATGCAGACTCATCAGCTGTTGCCATGGAGACCAGCCCGCAGTCAGCTCTGTGCCCTCCTCCCAAGCAGAGCAAAAGTGCAGCCAGCTGTGCACAGAGAGAACCCGCCAAGCAAGGGGAAGCGAGTGGCCCTGCGCCCAGACAGCCCGGAGCTGGTGCAGCACCCCCTTCCCTGCCCTTCCTACAGCGGGGTGACCTCAGGCACGTCGCTTCACCTCCATGAGCCTCATCGGTGAAATGCACATGAGGATGCCAGCCACACGGCGTTGTGGAGGGAAGAGATGAGTTCGTGTAAGGCACAGGGCTGTCACCGAGTCATTTTGGTGTGCCTGCCCTCTGCATTAGCTTTCTGGGGACTGTTTTGAAGGTTTCTCTCCCCTTGGCCCTGTGTCCAACTCCTTCCCACCCCCAACTCAGGTGGGGCTTGACGAGGGAGAGACTCCATTCCCATGATAGCACAAAGAGATTTTGTGTGACATTTGAAAACAAAGAAGCCTTCAGGGCTGTTCATCAGTTTTTGAACTTGGTCTGGCCCTGAGGGCCACTAATATGGGTGCTACCTTGGCCATTTCCTGCAAAGAGCTGAGCCAGTGAGGATGGCAGACGACCCTGACAGTGAAGAACTTAAGGGGGCATCTCATTTACAGGACAGCCTCTGGGTCTCACTGCAGTCAGGGAAGGCGGGGGGGGGGGGGGTCATCCTGTCTCCTTACTGCCTAAGCGGCAGCTATTTCTGGGAATGTCTGAATATCTCTGTGCCTACTGGGTGCCTGGGGCAGGAACATGCCAACCAGCCTGAGCACAAATGCTCCAGCTCCCCATGGCCAGCGTCAGTCCTGGCAAGGAGCTGAGCACCTGTGTCACAGGCAGGCCTGGGCCCTGCTGCAAAATGCACCACCTGCCTCCCCCTCCCAAACATCACCTCAGCCCAGCTGCTGGCAGTGTTGCCATCAGTAGGGGACAGGAAGTGGTCCCTGTTGTTAAATGGATGGATGGGTGAGTGGGTGGGTGGCTGGCTGGATGGATGGATGAGTGAGTAGGTAGATGGAAGGATGGATGGGTAGATAGGTGGGTGGGTGGGTGAATGGATGGATGGATGGGTAGGTGGGTGGGTGGATGTGTGGTTGGATGGGTGGAAGGATGGGTGGGTAGATGGGTGGGTGGAAGGATGGGTGGATGAGTGAGTGGATGGGTTAGGATAGAGGGATGGCTATAAGGAAGGGAGGAAGGGAGGGAATACATGAGCACTTCTTGGATCAAGGGCCCTCAGGGATCCTGAAACCATCTTTCCAAACTCTCCGTCCCCTTCCTCCTCACTCCCCAGCGAGGGTAGGAATAGAGGGAGGCCCTGAGAGCCAGAATCACAGAGCCTGTGAACTCCAGGGCCCAGGTCTCTGAAAGCTCCATGGGGGAGCCGCGGGAGCTGGGAAAGGAGGGCACCCCCAGCTCTGCTCCTCAGGCCTCCCCCCACCCCGGAGCTGTCCACACCCTAAAAGGCAGGAATCCATCCCTCAGCCCAGGCGGGGGTCCCTGCCCCAAGTCAGCCCATCCGGCCACCTCCCTCCTCCCACACCCTCGGCCTGGGACTGCCTGAGGACTCGTTCACGGCCCACAGAGACTCAGACGGACTCATGAGCGTCGCTGCCGCTGCCACGCAGTCAAGAGGAGGGGAGGAGCCGCACACGTGGTGACTGTGGGCACGGGTAACGGTGCACGGTGTTCTTGACGAAGCGCTGAGAGCGTGGGTGCCCAGTGTTCCCTCCTCAGGGAAAGGACGAATACGTGAGGTCATGCACATGGCGACCAGCTGGGGCTCATCCTTCCACATGTGGACGTGCCGCAAAACACCACGTCGCACACGACAAACACACAATCGCATCTGTCGACGTAAACGGATAAACAAAGAGAGCGCGAGGGAGGTCGCAGAAGGACGGCCCCAGAGGGGTCTTGCCGTGATCAGACATCAATAACACCGAAAAGAGCCTAAAAAAAAAGACACAAGGTCAAAGAGACATTTTGTGTACTTTATTAAGCTGAAGAACACTACACAAAAGCATTCCAGAAAACTTAGAGGGGAAAAAAGAGAGTAAACTTTTTTTTGGTGAGGACAATACATTTTTGGTGAGGACAATAAAAATGAATAATGCCCTAAACGCCTGGAAACCCCGATAAGTTTTCGAAGGGCTTAACTGAACCCCAGAGTGAGCCGGGAGCTGCGTTTGATTATTCCGTTTCGCAGAGCGGGACACCGAGGCAGGAGGGGCCGCGACTTGCCCAGGAGACCGAGCTTGTGAACAGCGGCACTGAGCGTGCAAGGTCTTCGTTACAGAGCTCAGCATCTCAGGATGAGAAGACAGGACGGACGGCACTCGGCATGATCGACGGGCTGTGTTTGCTGTTTGCTCACAGCGCCTAAAACGTGGACCGTCTTGGAAGCCGTGTTTAATCCGGTCATTGCTCTCAAAGCAGTTGCAGATGCTCGCGGGCAAGGAGTCGGTGCCATGGAAGGGCAATTCCTGATCACCCTCCGTGTGTGTGTGGCACGGGGGAGAGCCGCGGCCCCAGGTGTGGCTCCGCTGACCTGTGGGGCTGTCAGGCCATCGAGGCAGGCCGAAGCCGTAAGATGGTGTCCGTGGGGGCCTCACTCTGCCACCCGAGGACCCTGAGCCAGCCCCTCCCTCCGGTGGCCCACAGCAAAACGAAGAGGTGTCACAGCCAGGTGGGCTCGAAGGTGTCTCCCAGATCTGGTATTCGAAAAAAGGAATAAAGAGGAAAAAGACATTGCTGCTCACCTGGGAGCAAAGTGGGTGGAGCCCGAGGTTTGGGGGCAGGAGTTCTGGGACTTCATCGTTGAGTCTGCTTGACCTCAGTTTCCCCACTTGTGACCTGCAGCTTCCTCCCACAGTGCTTTGCAAAATTTTGACAGTAGGATCCTTTTGAGAAAGAGCACCTTCCTCAGGACCCCCAAATATAACACAGTTGGAAAGGAAGAGTGTGGTTCTGGGTGAGAGGTGGGCCGCGTCCCACCTGCTCAGGTTCCCATTTCCCTCCTCCCCACCCCAAACTCTGAAAACCCCTGGGCAGCAGGAACAGACATTCTCTTGTCCCCCCACAGCCTGAAAACCACAGCGTCATTACGTAAGCCCCTAGCAGCATTCCTAACCCATGACAGCCACTTAATGTCTGTTGAGTGAATGCATGACCTGCAAACCAGTCAGCTATTGCTACCATGATGCTGCATAACAGACAATCCCGGAAATCCCAATGATTTACAGCAGCAAAGATCAACATTTTTCCTATCGGTGGCTATAGGTCAGCAGGGGCTCAGCTCCAGGTGTGACTACAGGTCACACGGCCACACTCCGCCCCAGTGCACCAACGGGGCAGGAAAAATCCTGCACCCACTGGGGGAGTGGGGGTTTCAAAGACACCTGGCAAAGAGGCAAGTGTGAAATTCTGTATCGGGGAGGGAGGGAGGAATTAAATACCAGAATCCAATCTGCCACAAACCATAAAACGGAAACAGCAAAGAAGAGCTCATGCCCCCGCATTTCGAGTGTGGGAGAACTACGAAACACACGATAAATGGTACGACAACCTGGTGTCATTACAAAATGTCCCCCTGCCGTGACTGCAGGGTGACCACAAAGAGGTCTCATTCTCCCAAAAGGGAACTGGGCAGAGAGACCCCTGAGCAGCAGGGCAGGGAAACCCCCTCACGGAGGGACTGGAGCCGTAGTAGGTTCGGCTGGTCGCCCTCCTGCAAGAATGATGGCTTAGGGAGGGGGAGGGGCGGGAGGCTGGCCTGGCATTTCAAAAACTGTTAGGATACAGGAAAAATGGGGGCATTGTGAGCCCTTCGTGCTCTGTGGCAGTGCAGCCCCGATCTCAGACACACGGGACTGGCGTCAGAACCCTGCCTGTGCACGGTGCACACTCACACACGCCCTCCCTCCTGCCCCCCAAAGGGACTCTGCAAATGCACTGAGTCTCCTACCTTAGGGCTGCTGTGAGCTCAGATGAGAAAACGCCTGGGGAAGGGGCCTGAGAGCTTCCCCCACACCTGCGAAGTGTCGCCAGACCTCAGCTCTGCTCCCCGGCAGAGGAAAACTGCCGCGAGCCGCAAGTGTGTTCAGAAGTTTGTCAGTTTCTAGTTTCCTGTTTTGTTTTTTTTTTCCCTTTCCAAAGCTCCACTCACCCAAGAGAATAATGTAAACACTTACGATGGCATTTTAATAGTCCCGGGGGCATTCATCATTATTACGAATCTGAAAATAGCCGCGTTATTAATGTTTGACAGTGCAGTCAGGCAGGCCTCTGCGTTATAAAGTCTTTAATGGAGCATATTGCTTTTATTTTCCAAGCGCTTTCTCCTCTGTTGTCTCAGCGGGGAGGAGTCCGTCTCCCAGTTAGGGTCATTGGAGAGAAAGCAGGGGTTGGGAAGGGCCAGATCCCTCACCAAACAGGGGGCGGTGCCACGGAGGTGGGACCCGACCTGGCAGCTTCTCTGCTTCCCCCTGGAACCTGTGCCTCTGCCAGCCGGCGGGCGCGGAAACCCACGGCTTCATCTTTCCTTCCGTCCCTCCCCACCTGACCTGCGTCCTGGCCCCATCCGTCCTCTTCCCGCTGGGTCCTCCTCCACCACTGGCCTCTTCCGAGTCTCTCCCACCTGCCTCCCTGTGCAGAGGCGCACCTGCCCCTGCAGACCCTCCCCACACAGACACCACCCTCCCCCATGCCTTGGGGTGGGCTCCCCGGGAGCAGAGTCTGGGGCTCAGGCTTGGGACAGGCACTAGGCTAAGTGTCAGTGGGGAGTTCAATCATGTCCCCTGATACCTGTGAATGTGACCTTAATTTGGGAATAGGGTCTTTGCAGACGTAATCTAGACAGGATGAGGTCATACTGGATTAGGGTGGGCCCTAGATCCAATAACTGACATTCTTAAAGGAAGAGGGATCCAAAAAATAAAATAAATTGTTAAAAAGAAGAGGGAAATTTAGACACAGAGACACGCACGGGGAGCCCACCGAGGCAGACTGGGTGATGTGTCTGCGTGGCTAGAGCTTGCAGCCCCCAGGAGCAAGGGGAGGCCTGGGTGCTTGTTCCCTGGAGTCGTCAGGGGGAGCCGACCCTGCCCACACCTCGATCTTGGACTGCCGCCCCCAGAACCGTGAGAACAGTGTCTGCTGCCTTAAGCCCCCTCCCCCCCCGCCCCCCGTCTGAGGGAGGTGTGACAGCAGCCTGGGAAACTAGCACAATGTCTGTCTCCCCGAGGCTGCTACATTCCTCAGAGAGAAATGTGGCCGGGGTCACCTGCAGTGAGTCCTTTTGGCCACGACCCAGTGGAGAAGGCGGGGCGTGGAGTCAGAGAGCTCCGTGCAAGCCCCAGCTCAGCCCTCAGTGAGGACAGGGGTGCCAACCATCAAGGGGTGACTCAACGCCCACCTCCCAACCGTCACTGCAGTAATAATGAAAGCACCAGCCCCGTGCCAGGCACCCTGCCAGGACTTCACAGATATCATTTCTCACCCTTCGAGACAAGCCTGGCCATCCCAGATCAGAGGAGCTGATCACGGAGAAGCATCTAGAACAGTTGTGGCACACAGCAGGTGATCCGTGTCCTTCCCGTCTCTCCTGGCGGGAAGGCGGGTGCTCTTGCAGGGACACTTGTAACAAAGACACCACCGGGGCAGCAGAGGCCAAGGGCCAGCTGGAGGGCTGGGCCCCGAGGTTACATGTCACCCCTAACCCCTCTCCCCCAGCAGGTAACACTCGTCTCCCCCTTGAAACCTGGCTGCTCCTTAACTCTGTCCGGAGAGTCACCTTTCATCCATTCGTCATTCATTTGACAAGCCCACTCTGGGCACCAGGCTGACACCACACTATGCAACGGAGCCCCAAATGACAAAGACACTGTCCCCGACATCAAGAAGCAACCCCCGCATTCCTGCAACAGAGACACGGGCCTTGGAGTGATGGGAGAAACTGAGGCTTCCCTCCCGCACCCACCTGCCCCCTCCTCCTCCCAGGACACCTGTCAGCCCAGGTTTCTCCAGCTGGGGCTCCCACGAGGACACGCTCATGCCCACGTCTTGCTGCAGTGATCGTTTTACTTTAAAAATTGGAAGGGAGGGGCTAAGTTAAATAATTCAATCGGTAAGCAATCCGAAACGTAATTGTTCTGCTGAGACACATAGGACTGTATTAGGGGCTGGATGCAGAAGCCAAATGAATTTTTAGGACAGGGCTCCACGGTTCACCAACTTCTGTCCACTCCGAATCCCAGACCCCGGGGACCTGCTCTCACCCCTGCTGCTGCTAGAAACACCCGGCCCTGGGCACACGCTCGCATTTCCTCCAAAGAGCAGCTCCTCGGCCTCCCTCCAGCGCCCGTTCCAGGCCCCCAGCCTCCCCTCGGCCAGGAGATCTTGTCCCCACGGCCTGCGGAGGGGCCGGAGCTGGGAGCTGCATGGGTGGTTCCTGGGAGGGAGCGGAAGCCACTCTGCGTGGCAGCAGCGAGGACATCTGCCATTAATCATTCCCCTGCCACGTGTCAGGCCCAGCCACCTCCTGCAGGTGCCACATAAATCCCTTAACCTGGAAAGGGCCCAGGCGGCAGCCCAGGGAGGGAGACCTCGGAATCCTCACCCCAAGGAGGAGCCCCTCCTCCCTCCTTGCTCTCCTACCCTCCAGGTCACAGAAGAGGAGAAAGTTTAAAACAAGAAGGAAGAGCTTGTTGTAGACCTAACGCCATCCATCAAACTGACACAGCTCCAGCCGCCAGGAATCCAGGGGAGGTTTTCCAAGGAGGACAAAGGCCAAGGAAAGATGTCAGCGGGAGTGACCCAACCCATCTGTCACAACTCTCCCGGGGGCATCTGGTGCATGGACCTGGCAAGCAGCCTCAAGGGTCCTGGGACTTCCCTGCCTGACTCTGCCTGGGGTCTGCTTAGGCTGGAGGAGTGTCCCCCAGCACACCTCACCTTTCCCTTCTCCTGCATTCTAAGTGAGGGCGTGAGCTGCCCCCACGCTCCAGGCATGGCACTGGGTGCCAAGGACGCAGGGAGAAAGAAAAGGTATCGTCTGAGCCCTGGGGGCGTGTGGGCAGGTCGGGGGCAGGAGGTGCAAAGGCTTTGCAAGAATCATTTCCACTGGATGATGGGATATCTAGGGGAGTGGGAAGGGGGCACTGTCGAGCCCCGAGAGGGGACGTAAGCTCCAGTGGCTGGAGAAGTGACAGAGGTGGCCTCTCAGTGGAGGTGACATCTGACCTAGGCCTTACTGCACAAGAAGGCATTCTCTGAGCAAAGGAAACCCGAACGGACCAGCTAAGACCGGGGTGGCGATGAGGTGGTGGCTGAGGCTGGGGTCCTGGCCACCCTGGAAGGTCAGAGAGGTCAGCCCCAACCACGCTACAACGTGTGGACACTGGGCTTCGATGGTGGACGCATTGCCTGCAGCTGGCAGTGGGCTCAGGGACCCTCAGCTGCAGGGAGGCACCCTGCCCACGCCACGCCCTCCCCTGGGGGCCACAGCCAAGGGCCACCTGCGCCAGAGCTCTCCCTCTGCCTCCCTTTGTTCTTTAGTCACCATCCTGCAGACGCCCCTGCCTCCGGGGAAACCGAACCTGCCCCACAACCGAGGGGGAAGGTAAGCTGCAATTCAGAAATAAATGGTCAATAAACCAGATCAGAAATAAAAGCTCCCACCAACTGGAAATCCGAACTCGTTCCAATCTCACAGCAAAGACGGACTCTGCTTCTGAAACGCCCTCCACGGAGAGCGGCCGGGATCCTGTGTCTTCCACCTAAGCCAGGACACCGCACACAAAGGGCGACCCTGTAGGGCAGACAGGGCATGTCCTAAAGAAGAACTGTCACGTCAGCAAGGGGGTTGCTACAATGACACGGAGGACACACAAGGACAGTGTCCCGGGATGCACCCAGACATCGGCGCTCAGAATATCTCAAAACCACACCTGAGATCGCACCAGAGCCGCTGGAAGACACGAAGGTACTTACAGAGGTGGTGCCAGCCTGCAGCTTGTTGTCACCGAGCACTCCCCGCTCCAGCAGAAGGGGCCACCTGGGTCCCCTGGGACAGCAGATAAAGGAACGCAGCGGCTCTCGGGGCAGAAGTCAGGAGGTAACAAGCAGAACCCGCCTCCCTCCTCCCCAGATCCCTGGCCGAGAGACTCAGGTTGGAGAGGAATTAATGCGCCTTAAGGTGCTTGAGTTTATCAATTAATTACACTCGCCCTCCCAAGTCATGCGACCTGCTTTCCTAACACCTGTGCCTGCCGCGGTGGGCGCTAATCTAACACCGTCTTTGAGCGACTGGTGAATCTGTTCCTCTGTTTGTGACGAGGAAGCTCAGTCGCCAGGGAAGCGCTGAAGAACACACCATGGCACGTTGTTCACTTATTTTGACCTGCCCGACTACCTTTATTTGCAGCTTAGAGAGGGAGGCATTCTGTCCTCTGGTTTTCCAATGTGCCCAGTGCATGTGACGATGGTTTGTTCACATGACAGTGTGCAGGTGAGCGTGCACCTTCCCCTCTCCCCTCCCACTCAGGGGTCAGAATTCAGGGATCTGAGGCTGGGGCTGGAGGAGTCTGGGTGGGGGAGGGGAGGCTTGAACTGGGACCAGGTGGAGACCCACCCCCTCAGGTGAGACTGGGGAGTGACCTGGGCACGGAGTGGGTTTGGGGAATGCAACACAGCTGCCCGCCCTCGTGGCTGGGTGAGGCAGGTGTGCGCCCCGCCACGGGCAGCCCTGAGCCAGAGGGTTCCTGGGAGGGGGTAGAACCTGGAGGGGTCACCTGGAATCCTGAGAGCTGGGCCAGGTGGAAGGTGGGGGAGGGGGGATAACTGAGGACAAGGACAAGGCAGAGGGGCCAGCACTGCGGGCACAGGGGAGCACAGAGTGGGGAGGACAGGGACCGCAGGTCCCCTAGGCCCTTCAAGTGACAGGTGGGGCGAGCTGCAGGTGCAGGTGTGGCATCCCAGGGGTCAGGCAGGAAGGACGCTGGGACGCTGGTGGGCCTGGGCAGGTGAGTCTAATGAGGGGAACCCAGACAGGGCCTGGCACCATGAGAAGTGACAATTATTAATAGCTACCTCATGAGAATGCTGTGATAATTTTAAAAATAGTACTTATAAAATGCTTAGCACAAGGCCGAGCAATTGGTAAGTGCTCAAGACATACTTTTTAAAAATTATTATTATTGCCGGTGACAACTCTAATCCCTGCGACACAGGGTTGTGGAGACAACACAGACACTTCCTTCCTCTCTCTGTATTTGTCTAAAACTCCAGCACAGCCACATTCCGGGGTGCAGGGGTGGCTGGTGACTCCAGCTCAAATGAGCTGGGGAGGAGAGAGGTAAAGAAACAGGGGTGATTCCACCAAGCCCGGAACCTTCCGGACTCTTGGCCATTCCACCAGGAGAGGCATTAACGCCCAGGGCACAGACGGGAGCTGGCCTGGGGAGGGTGGAGCCAGGCCGGCTAGCACTCGATTCTTAGCGAACTCTCCTTCCAACCCACAGAGAAGGAAAATTGTCCCAGGACATCTTTGGACGCTCCCACCATCCTTCCCCACACCTTAATTCTTCCCATCTCCCCTCTGAGGAGCCACCCTGGGTCCTGCTCCCCGCCCCTTGGGCCCGCGCAGACCCAGAGGGAAGGCACGGCCCTGGGCTGCCCGTGATCTGTCCGTCCGGCCCCCAGCAGCCCCCACTTCTCCCACCCACCCCCCCGAGACCCCAACCCAGCCTCCTGGTCTTGCCCAGATGCCCCCTCTCCAGCCTTTCCCCCGGGCCCTCATGACCGACAGCCCCGACACCAGCACGCAGCACCCTGACTCCAGCCCCGCTCCTCAGAGCCCCTCCCGCCCCCCGCCCATTCCGGGTGCAAGGGCAGACTTGCTTGCCTTCGTTACAGACTATAGCACAAAAACACAATAAAATAAAATGAATGTTTTCTCAGCAAAAATCCATTAGATGAGTTACTGTTGTAATTTAATAATGGGATGGGAACTACAGCAAATTAGCACGGTATATAATTAAAGTAAATCTATTTTAAAGTCCTTTATTGCTTAGTGTTTCTCAGATCTCGGTCTCGCTTTCATCTCCGCTCCCCACGGCGCCCCCTTCCCCTTTTCTGAGTGTGAGGAGGGGGATGGGAGTCACGGGGGCCTGTGACGCTGTCAGGACGCTGGTGGCAAGCACAGCTCACCGCTCCTGCCGGGGGAGCACGGTGTGCCCGGCGTGGCCGAGGCCCAGGCGGCCTCCCCTTGGCAGAGCAGGGGCAGAATGACGCTGCCACTCACCAATCTGGGTCCCACCTCTCTAGATCCTGGGGGGCGAGGGCCCTGAGAATACCCCTGGAGAAGGACAGATGCCACTGACCCCGGGGCGCCAGATTTGGTAACGCTCGCCCACTTCAAAACAGTGTCGTGGTTGAGAGGCAGCAGGAAGCTAAGGCTCAGAGAGGTTCACAACTCGCCCCGGGGTCACACAGAGATAAGTGGCAGAGCTGGAATTTGTTCTCGAGCCCTTGACCCGGGACCAGCAGCCTCCGCAAAGCCCCGAGTGAGGGGTCCCGAGTGCTGACGATGGCTGTGACGAGCCCTGCCCACTGTTGTCCGTTTTCAGAGGAGGAAAGAAGGAGGTAAAACAGGCAGCCGCTGCTTCCAGGGTGTTTTCTGCTCTCTGGGTTCAGTGCAGGGGGCATGGGGTGCCCCAGGGGTCAAACCAAGCCTGGGGTCCCACACTCACAAAATTCTCTCCCAGTTACACCCCCTCTTTGGTAAAGAGATGAATTACCTCCCTCGAAGGCCCGGGGTAGGTCCCTCTGCCTGGCCTGCCATGGGGAAAGGGACGACACCACAGGCCGGGCAGGCTGGGGCAGGACGGGGCTGGCTGAGCCTGCTGCCACTTGAAGCCATCTTGATGGAAGAATTTTTGTGGTTCATTCAAACCCAAGATGATGCATTTTTCCCCTTTCCAGAGCCCTTGGACTGCACTCAGAGACCACTGGCAGCCACAGATAAACAAGTGACCCAAGCAGACATGAAGCCACCTGGGTCACTTGGAAAGCACTGGGAGCTCTTGGCTTAAGAGAAAAGAATGACCCTCAAGAAAAACAAGGAAAAGTCCCCTGCCCGCTGGCAGGTTTTCCAGGGAAAGTTGGACCCCTGGAGACCCGATGCTGTCCAGAAGCTATGTCCCCCTCCCTGCCCCTGCCAGCCCCAGGCAGGGTTCTGTCTGCCCCCCCAGCACAGGGCCAGGCTTCTTCAGCCCAAAGGGCATCAGGAGCCCAGGGCAGGCGGCTGGGGGATGCCAGGAAGACGAGCCGGCTTGACAGGCTGTGAGTCCATGCAAATGAGATGCAAAGCAATATTCAAATCCAAGCTTCTCTTTCTGCATCTCATCTGGTGGCTGAGCTGCTGCAGCCCCACAGGCGCTCTGAAGGCCGCTGTCTCCTTCCTGCCTCATGTACATCAAGGACAGTGAGCTCTGGGACAGCGCAGGTGAGCAGGGCTTTGCAGAGGGCAGAGGCAGCCTGGCTGCCAACCCTCCCGCCAGACCGACAAGCCCTGGGCATGCCGGAGCCTGGTGCATGTTTCCTGGGGCTCCGCAGCTGCGGCCTCCTCTGCGGCCCTCCTTTCCAGCTCCAAGGTGGTGCCCAAAGACATGCACCCCAAGGCCCCAGGGGAATGCCCCATTCTGAGGGCCTCTGGGCTGAATGCACAGCAGCTGCAGGACTGCAGACGCCTCATGCCTTTCTTTAGCTGTGAGGGGTAGTGGTTGAGCCTGGGCACCATATGAGGGTAGAATTCTGCACCAAGATTTCTGAGCTTGGAGCCGTCTTGGGCTGTTGCCTGCACAAGGAGAGATGGCCGAGCGGAGCAGCACACCCTGCCCGCTGGGTCAGGACTGTGCCCCCAAATCATGCTGCAACGCCGCTCGGGAGTCCCTCTCGGCCCCCACTGGACATCCAGTCCCAGGCCAGGGGCACCTAGAACCTGCTTAGAAATTGCTCCTTGTGGCGTCCCAGAGCTGCAGGGTCTGTGCTAGAGAAGGAGCCAAAATCCATGGCCATGATCACGGGGCAAAGGGGCCAGGAGGAGAGAGGCCGGCCTGGGGCAGCCGCGTGCAGGACTGGGAAGGTGAGGCCGAGCAGGGAAGGGGCTCTGGAGGCAAAGGCAGAGCAGACAGTGGCGGAAAACTCCAGAGAGGGTTATGGGGAGGGCACCCAAAGGCAAACACCCTCCACCCTCACCCGACAGTCCTGCCAAGGTTCCCACTGACCCAGCGAGGGCCCAGGACTTCTCTGAAAGGCTGCGGCCCAGCAGCCCTGGCTCCACTGGGCTCCCCGCCCTGGGTCAAGGGCTCAGGCTCTTCTCCACGCACCCCCAGCCTCCAGTGTCTGCTTGTCTGAGATGAGAACAGTTGGGATGGAGGGGAAACGCGGAGCAAGCAGCCCCCACTTCTCCCACCCACCCCGAGACCCCACCCCAGCCTCCTGTCTTGCCAAGACACTCCATCCACAGACGAAGACCAACCAAGGAAGCCTGAACCACGCTCACACGTGCCCCAGGTGCACGCCCGCCTGGGCAGGTCCTGGGACTCCCACCAACTCTACAGATTGCCGCCGTTACCAACAGGCCGGGTGCGGGAGCCAGCTCAGGTAGCTCATAGCTGTTAGAGTGGGGACACGGAGTTTCAGTCCAGCTGGCCCTCTGATTAGCTGTGTGATCTTGGACTTGTTCCTTAACCTCTCTGGCCTCCTATTTTCTCAACTGTAAAACAGGGAAAATCATACCTTCCAGGTTTGCCGTCGGTCACATTACTATTTGCGCAACTAAAGCTGTGCTTTATAGAGAACTCTCTACAGGCCAAGCATTTAGGTAAACACTCTCACATACAGGACTTCATATGCTCATTCTGCGAGGAAGGTGCAGGTACCACCTTTACCTCTGTTCTATGCAGGAGGACACTCAGGCTCAGGTGGTCGGACAATCTATCCAGCATCACGTGGCTAACAAGTGGTCACGCTGATTTGCAGGCAGGCGTTCTCACTCCAGACCCTGCGGTCTTGATCACTATCTGCTCAGGACTCCTAAGCACCCAGTTGGCATCAGCCAGGGTGAAGATAGTGGCAGTTGGGACTGGCTTCCAAAGACCCTCAGGAGCGGGAGGAGGCAGGCAAGGCGGCAGGGGCAGGGAGCTGGGCCTCCAGTGCAGTGCGCGCCTGCCCCCCGCCAGCCCACACCTTCTCATCACAGACGGGCAGCGGATGAATGAACCGTCCAAGGAGCCGGGGAAACCCACCACCTCGGCCCTCCGTGGGGTTTTGGAAGAGGATAATATGTCTGCAGAAAACAGCAGTGACTCAGGCTGAAGAAGGCAAGTAGGGAGCAACCCTCCCAGGCCACAGGCCCTGAGCTGTTGGGAAGACAGAAAAGGCTTTTGTCACGAGAGCCCTCTGCGATAGAAAGGAAACGCAGACTCCTCCAAAGCCCGGGGTAACGCTTGCCTGACACAATGCACGCGGGGGACGTCTACCGAAGACCTTTAGGACAGGGATGTAATTGTAAAAGAAAAAATGATTAAAAAATTGGTTTCAATGCTTTGCAATCCAAGAGTTCATTTGTTTCCTCATTCATGCACTAAATAAGCCCCTGATTAATCTTGAACCTTGGAGAAAGGAGACTAGACTGCCGTTTTCTCCATAAGGATGCGCTTCGCATTTTGGAAAGTTTGAAGAGGCTCTTAAGCATTTTCCTTTAGTGGTATTTTATCAGCATTTTAGAGAAGCTTCATTAGGCTGCCGAAAGCTGCTAATTGCATTACCATATCTTTAAGCCGCATAGGTGCAGGTCAGGTTCATCGTTCTCCAAATTCTCTCTTTAATCGGAGGGTTTGACATGTCAGAGACCCAGGGCTCATTTTGCTGCTTCCGGGGAAGGGAAGATGAACCCTGGACTGACACGGGCAAGGACAGAGGCCACTTCTCCCTCCGGTGGGGACCAAGCTGCCGTCTCTTTCCAAAGAAAACTTAGTTTCAAAAGTCACTGTGATGTCATCCTTCCTAGGGAGGGAAAAAAAAGCCTCCAACTTTCCAGCCAAGAAAAGAAAAACAAAAGGCGGGTGTGTGTGCATGCACGTGTTTGTGTATAGACAGACACGAATATATATGTGCATATGTGTGTTTAGACAGATGGAAACATACTGCATATGCATACGTACAAATCTGTGTGTGCAGATATGAATACATGCACGTATGTGTGTAGACAGATATGAATACATGCGTATAAGTGCATACATAGATATGAATGTGTATATATGAACACAAGTATATGAGTGTATGTACATAGCTATGAATAGATGTGTATACATATGTAGACAGATACAAATACATGTATACGTGTGTAGGTAGATATGAATAGATGTGTACACTAATATATTATGTGTGCACATAGATTTGAACATATACACGTGTACATATGTGTACACGTATGGCTGGTGTGTGTACATATGAACTCATGGATACATCTGTTAAATAGATAGGACTACACATGTGCACACATGCACGCGTGCAGTAAATGATGACGCTTACGTTGTATCTGGATTTCCCCCTCTGTAAAGACAATTTCAATGGGAAACTCATCCCCAAACCGAGGCAGCTGAACGGGCGAAGGCACCCTCTGCCAAGGCCTCCCGGGCGCCATCTCATTTCGTCCTGTCTACAACCTTTCACAGAGTTGACTGGTATTATATTTCTCTCGTTCTTCAGAGAGGGAAATGGGTTCTCAGAGGCGGCAGGTCACAGAACTCGTAAGTGGCGGAGTCAGAATTTGAAAAGAGGCTGGTGGACTCGTCACTTCCGCGCCTGTGGCAGGCGTTCTGTCCCAGAACCGGAGCCACACCCCGCTCCGTGCCCACACGATCATCTCTGCCCCTCGGAGCACCCCTGCCCACTCCCGTCCACGCAGTGACGATGGCCACCCGCAGAAATAAGACAAAATGAGATAAAGTGTGTCAAGCAATAAACACGGGCCTGGCCACTAGCCGCTCGCACGGGCACAGCCCTGACTGGGCGCGTCTCCAAACATCGGACACCGTCATCCCAGGGCAGGGACCCCCGCGCTCAGCAGGCCCGACCAACACAGGGATCCCCATCCTGCAGCCAGCACCTCTCGCAGACGACGCAGGGACAGTCCCGTCTTCTGGCTTGAAAAGACCTACATGGTTTCTCCTCCCCAAGATCTCGTCCGGAGTCTAAGCAGACACCGTACTGGGCGCTGACACCTTTTCCCTCCATCGCTGGTCTCCAGTCTCTGTTTCTTCCAGCGGGAGCGCCTGGGACCAGGCCACTATCGAGAAGAGCTCCCACGTGCCGCCCCCTCCCGCCTCCCTGTCCCAACCCCAGCACCCTCCAACCCTGGGTCTCCACGCACTCACGTGGGAACAACCCAGCTGGACGTGGGGTTGGAGGCGCCTGCAGCAGAGACAGATGATGGAGACGCTCCCCTGGGGCTTGGCCTCCTATCCCCTTCAGGGTTTTAACCACCCAGGAAGGGCTCCCTGATCCTGGTGCCAGAGGCTCCATGTTAATGCATGGACAAACTCCGGAGGTGCGCAGTCCCCTCTGAGCTGGGAATACATGGCCTCCTGGCCAACTCTGAGAGGAAGGGGACAGCCGGCAGCAGGGGAGTCTCTGGGGCAGCACCCAGCTGGGTCCCTCCTGCCTCTGGCCTGCCCCCCAGAAGGCTCAGATGGCAAGAGCCACGCCCAACAGGCTGGCCACCGCCCCTCTGCCACTGGGCTGGGTTGGCTAAAGGGGTGCTGGCTATGGGGGCCCAGTGCTTGGGAATCTCTGGCTGCTCTGCTGGACTAGCAGCATTTGGGAGTAGGTAGAGGGTTTCTGGTGTGTTCTGTAGGAACTCTCTGTGTCCCCGTGTCTTACAGAGGGAGAGGAACATGCCAGGGGGTCAGGGAGCTGCTCACACAGGGTCCCAGCAGGCAGAGGGTGGGTCCAGGCTCGGGCGTTGGAGTGAGGCAGGCGTGCGCCCAGGTGTGGGCTCTGCCACACCCCACAGGAGTGGCCCTGGGCAAGAGACACAGCTAAAAGAGTACTATTTCTGGGACTGCTAGAGGATTAAGTAAGACTACGTGAAAATTAAATAAGGATCGAATACAACCAGTCACTCAGTGAGCATTTGCTGAGCAGCTACCATCACCAGACACTGGAATGCGGGTCCCTGACCCCACAGGGCACAGCCTAGCTGGAGGGACATTAATAACCAGGTGACCCAACAAACACGCAAGGACAAAATTCGGAAAGTGCCGTGAAGCAGAAAGAGAGGATGCCGTATGAGAATCGCAGAGACGGGCAGGGGTCAGGGAGGCCTGGTGGGGACCCAGGCCGAGGGAGTGTGTCGCCCTGAGCAGGGAGGAGCTGGGCGTGTTGGAAGAACTGGAAGCATCAGCGTCAGCGGGGAGCCAAGCTGGGACTGGGCCGCGCTCCAAAGGGGGCCCTCACTGCCGAGACGTGCGCCCTGCAGCAAAGGCGCCTGGGGGTCACCGCTCCCCTTCCCGCCCTGACGGCCGCCCAGGAGGGCTTCGTCCCCTGCCCCAGGGGGGCTTTCCTGGTGGCAAACCTGCATCCTGACCACGGGAATGGCCCGGGCACAGAGAAATGACCAACGTGCCCAAACCTTGCTCCGTCTTAGGAGCCGCACGCCAAATCTTAGACGACATAACGTGTCCCAAATACTGCTGCTTCCTCTTCTGCCAGGAAACTCGACTTCGTTCTGATTTTACTTTTGGTTTGTCTCACTGTGAGCCTGGTCATAGGAGACAGCTGGGAGCCTTTTTCTCTTCCAGACCATCCCGTCCATTCACCCATTCTCTCTCTCTCTCTCTCTCTCTCTCTCTCTCTCTCTCACACACACTCACACACACACACACACACACACACACACACACACGCACACATCTTCCCCAGCCAATGCAATCAGCTGGGCGTTGTCTCCAAAGTGTAGATATTTTGTCCCATTTAACAGAAAGGACCGTCAGGCCAGGTCCCTACCCCGACTGTTAATCAGTAACGCTGCAACTTAGCTGGAGGGACGTGAGACGCAGCAGCCGGCCGGCTCTCTGAGGTCTCGCAGCACTTTGTTTCCTAACAAGCAGCACTTTTTGGCTTTTTGTCTCAGCCCCTGATCTGAGCGCGGGGCCCACGCCTCGTACCACCTGGTGTCCCTCCCAGCGCCCAGCCCAGGGTCTTCGGCGCAGCAGGAGCCCGGGCAGCGTTTGCCGGATGAATGTCCTCCCGAGGCCTAGGTGGGCAGAAATCAGGACACGTGAAAAGGTAACTTGGGGTCCCTACAGCATCACTCTGTCCCCCCCAAACCTGGAAGCCCTGCGCTCCCCCACACCTCACCTCGAGATGAAACGGCCAACCAGACGGCACCTGGATTCCTCCAGGTGGTAAATTTCAAAACAGAGAAGTAGGGATTGCACACCGACGTTTTCTGAGAAAGTACAATTTTTAAAGCACCTGCCATGCGACAGCACTATTATTTTATGAAATAAAGGACTTTCGAACACCAAAGAGTAGAAAGGACATACTCCGAAGACAGAGAGCAGCTCCTGAAAGGGACTATGTCCAGCTATGAAAAACTCACCACTCTGTCCTTGTTCTTTTCCTGTGGCCTCTGACCACATGCCCGCATCAGACACCCGCCCAGCTCCAGGCAGAGAGGAGCCGCCAGGCAGGCAGGGGTGGTGGGGGGAGGGCAGCTCACCCTCAGAGCCCCACCAGACGCAGAGGAGGTGCCGGGTCCTGACCGAGAACGCCCCACCGAGGAGAGGCTGAACTCAGGCACCGGAAAGCCACCAGACTGGGCTAGGATGTCACACGGAAAGTGGGACGAAAAACCAGCAGTCCTCAAGCTTCCCTCTGAATGTTGAGATGCTTCCAGTTTCTCAGCAGAGAGCTGATGACAACTTGCGTGCAAGGCTGGCTCTCCGTCAGACCTGCAATTTCACACTAACTGGTCCTCGCTTGCCTCGGTTGTCAGGGTGACAAAGGCAGGAGACAAGGGTGAGCGGGGGCCCCTGCCCCAGGGCCAGAGCTCACAGAGACCCCCCACTTCCTCGGCCACCTCCCCACTTCACCCCCACATCTGCACCCTGTGGAGGTCCCCCCGCAAAGCATCAGCTAGAAAGCCGAGGCAGCCAGTCCCCCACCCCCGCCCACTGTCACCCACACAGCAGGCACAGCATCGGTGACAGCCTCTCCCAGGCACACACACAATCCTCAACCCAAGGTTCTCAGCCTGTGGCCCTTTCATCACCAGAGGCGTAGGGGCAAAGAGGAATTTGGGGATTTCCTCCCCTGCTCCCACCCCTCTCTCCATGTCCCTCCCAGCCTGCCTCCTCTCCCTGGTTCCATCTGAGATGTTCAAAATGGTTAAGGATGATCAACATCCTTAAAGAGCATTCTAAAAGAACCCGGGGGTCTTAGCTCTGGCTGCACCAATCACCCAGTGAGAATCACCTGGGGATCTATAAAATTAGGAGTGCCCAGGCCTCTCCCTTGAGACCTTGATCTAACATGTGGGGGAGGAGGGGCAGGTCCCCAGGGAATTCTAGTGTGCAGTTCTGGTGAGAACTTCCAGCAGGAAAAGTCAAAGAGGTACCCACGCAGGACTACTGTGTCAACAACCACCTCCGTCTTGTCATCCAGACAGAATGAAACTGCAGGGTTTTAAATGGTTTCATGCAGAGCGAGGCGACACTCGGGGGCAGGAGGCCTCCCAACTGAGAAGTCACCCTGACACCGCAAGGCAGGTACGGAAGAGACAGCAGACACCTGCCCTTCCACTCACGGCTCCCACTTCCAGGGTCTCCTCTGTCCCTCAGATTGAAGCAGGGGGCAGGGTTCAAAGCCAATTCTCTGAAACCCGATTTTCTGACAGGGGCCAGTCAGGGAGTTGTCTTACCGGGCAACTAGGGACTGACCATCTCACAGTAGGGTCCCCTTCATGCTAGTTGCGAGCGTTAAATGAGATGTTAAATGCAAAATGTTTTACATTCTTTACAAGTGCATGACATACATAGCGCCATGTGGGTGGCTTCCGGGATGTCTCTTCTGAGCTCATTGTCTCTCCAGGGCAGCTCTTCAGTCCACCTTCACTTCCTCTCTCTGTCCCCTGCACGTCCCCTGCATGGTGCTGCCACCTCCCACACCTGGTGCAGAAGAGGGCTGCCCAGAGAGGAGCTCAGTAAATATCTGTGCAATGATGGGATAGACACCCACACGATATGCACTCACCTCCGAATGGCTCCACCATCCGCCAGCCACTCCAGCTGGCACCAGGGCACGGCCCCCACGCCCCACCCTCCCTCCTGTGCTGGCCACCCCATCCTCCTGCCCATCTCTCTGCAGCGCCCCTGGCCTCCACTCCGCTCTCCAACGTGTGTTCCTCTGAACCCGCGGGAAGATGTGCACATACGATTATTTACTAACAATTGCATTTTCCCCAAACGATTTGCTTTTCAGAACACAAATTTGAACCGAGTCGAGGCTACTTTTCCTCTGTTAAGGACACCTTCACTTGGGCGCTCCTGAGCCAGCGTGCATTCCTGGGGGAGGAGAAGGGAGGAGTATAATTCCATGCTGGACCAAGGGAGTGTGGTCTGCGGCATGGTCACCTATCGTGTGGGACCTCTCTGTGTGCCTCAGTTTCCTCATCTGTAAATTGAGGGAATAACAGAGCTGTTGTGAAGATTAAACAAGTCGCTACATACACAGCTGAGAGCAGAGCCCAGTCCACTGTAGGTGTTAGCCGCCACCATCATCGTCATCATGATTTCTATGTGTGCACCAAAAGTGGGGCTGGGAACTGCAGCTCTGCACCGTAGCCAGGGTTGGCCATAAAGCTGCTGGGCTGGTCACTTCCCTCTCCTTACAAAATCCCACCGTAGCTCCCTAGTGCCCTCAGGCAAAGTCCTTCAGGATCTGGTCAGCACTGACCTTGGCAAGCTCATTTTGCACCACGCGTCCCCACCCAGCCAGCCGCACCTGCTGGCTTCCTCTGAGCGGGTGGTGGCTCAGAGGAAGGCTCGCTCCTAAGTCCTTCGACGCGGCAGGATGAGTTTGCACAGTGCCTGATCGGTATCGGGCTCAGGCAGTGTCCTCTGGTTTAAGGGCAAAATGCAAATGGTAAATTCTGAAATTAACAGCGGGATGACTTATTGGGCACAAGGAGCTCTCCTTTCCTCGGCAGCGCCGCACGATGCCGATGCTGCATTTCTGACCAGCGCTCGGGTGTATCGCGGGAGCCTTATCGGGCTCAACATTATTATTTTTAGAGGATAAGATAGCAATGTCAGCTTGGAATTATCAGCCTGTGATTGCAGCTACCTGCACTTTGTATTCACGGCCACGGAAGCAGGAAAACCTTCTAAGACTCGTGAAAGCAACCTGAGTGGCAGCGGTGGGGGAGCGGATATTAAAGAAAGAAAACCAGCATAAGCGCTAAGGAGTGAAATACTATTCTGATTAATTACGGGGGAGGAGTCAATGCTCTAAGGTTAAAAATGCATAGTTTTGCTCTCTTTAATTTTTTTTTCTTTCTGCAAATTGTGTTCTTGTGTGTTTCGTGATGACTGATGTGATATATTCTTGGCTTTCAGACCAAGAAAAGTCGTCAGGGTTTCATCTGTTATGTTTATGCCAAGAGAAATAAATCTTGGCGGTCGTGGAGAAGGTTGCCCACACTCGAGACGCCGTCTGGGGAACCCGGCTGGTCGCGTCCCTGGCCGACAGGCAGCATCCCGGCTGAGATCCGCTTTGGCCTTATTGATCCCAAGGCTTCTTCATTACTTCTGTGGCTGCAGATCAATAGGCTCACAGCAACACAATAGATTTTTTTTTTAGAAAATCAATTAAACAGAATATTTTTTACAGAATTGAGTTTGCACGGCCATGTCATTGGCGTGTGGTTTCACATTTTTAATTTGGTTTCCCTGTGAGAGCTGCCTGCGATGAAGAGGCGGCAGAGCCTGCGTAGAAGCTCACACGCTGCAACACGCATGGGTGGAAGGTGAGGGGAGAGGAGAGGGTTGATTCCCTGGGAAAGCAGACGGCACCCAGTGCAGGGCTGCGCGCCACTGCCTTGCTGGAAATTCCCTGCACGCTGTCGTGTGGGCAGAGCTGTCAGTGTGCCGCCTCTTAGCCTAAAAAACGTGGAACTGAAACTTCTTGGAAAGCGCAGATTGATGTCTGAATTTCCCCCTTCTGAAAGCAGAAGGAAGCTCAGCGGGCGTAAAGGTGAAATATGACCGGCTGTGGCTGGGCGCATTTGCCACCACGCCCCACACGCGTCCCTCTCCCCTGAGCGGAGGAGCAGCTGGAGGTTCAGGGACACGGGGGACACGGGGCTAGGGCTTCAGAACAACGGCAGGGAGGCACCTGCGGCCGGGAGCACGGACCAACTGGCCACACGCCTGGGCTTTCCCAGGTCACAGATGTGAAAGTCAATTGTCTCTGTGCCCCCGGAGTGGGAGGGGTTTGCACAGGGCACCCCCCGCACATAAGCTGCAGAGCCCCTGGTCACGGTCTTGAGCTGGCGGGGCCATCACCACCATGGTTCCCTTTGCTTCCCTTCTGGTCTGGCATGATCCAGGATGACATCCATTAAAAATAAAAACAGGAGAAGAAGAAATTCCTTTCCACTTCTGGCGACTCTGGGAAGAGCCACTCCAATGGACGCAGTAAGGAACCCACAGCAGTGCCCGCCTGAAGGTAGTCAGCCTGCCGAACACAGGCACGTGCCTGTTCTGACGGTAACCAGCAAGTAACGCGGCTGTAACTCCGCAGAGGGGCCTGCCGGTGACATTTGAAAATCTCTCCTACCTTTGTTCTGTGGTTTGTGTCATCAGAACACCAGGACGGACTCGCAGGCTCAATGTATGTCCATTTCAGGGTGTGTGTTGTTTAACATCATTTCCTTTCCTCTGTCTCTTTTTGTCTCGGACCTGTCTCGGGTGGTCCTGCAGCCACGTGGGCACTCTCCCTGGGCCGCCCCTCTCCCCACTCCGCACGCTGAGAATCCGGGTTATTCATATCACCAAAGGGGCGGCGTCTGGGCTCTGAGTTGCTTCTATCACTCCTCTGTACATTCTCCTTGTTTTGTTTCCCCGGAGTTGGAAAGATTTAGAATTGAACTCCAAAAGCTGGGGTGAAACATGAAGCCCTCATCCCTCTCTGCGGGGCTAAAGGAGGATCAGGAAGATTCCCAAAGGAATCCAAGGCAGCAGCTCCGATCAGCCTGGAGACCGACATCTGCCCGGCGATGGAGACATTCACGCCCGTGGACACCGAGCGTCTGCCTGTCCGGCCCCTCTGGCTCCCTGCAGACGGCAGTGCCGGGGAGGGGTCCAGGGCACTGGGGCCGTTTGTCTTGTTCAGAGAAAGGGCGCCGTTAGAAAGAAGTGCCAATGGAGGTTTTCCAGATCCAGTGATTTGGGGGAAACTGCTTCGTCTAAGACCATGTTTTCAGCCTGTCAGATTTCACGGTACCCAGGACTAATACATATCTCAGCAAAACAGGGAATGAGCCATCCAAGGATCTGCTTTAAACCTTCCACATTTAATCATTCGGGAATTCAGCTTGGATCCCCAGTAGATACCGGATTCCAAGATGTTGAGGCAGCGCTAAAGAGAAAGCAATAGCATTGCCGCAATAAACAACGCGGAAAGAAAGTCCCACTGTGTGACCTGTGGGGCATCTTTACTTGGAGAGTCCTAACTCTAAACTCCTCCCTCTCAGAGAGGGACCCGCCAGGACAGTCACCCACTCGACGAATGTTCACGGAGAGCTGCCACAACACGCTGGATGCTCTTGCAGGGAGGCAGCTCCTAGGTGAGCAGAAAAAGAGCCTGCCCTCCAGGCGCATGCGTTCTGTGGGTGAGGGATAAATAAGCAAATGCGCACAGACGTGATGTAAATCCACAGCACAGGGTGTGTCTGCGTGCTCATTGCTGAATCCCCGCGTTTAAGAGCGTCCCCTGCACGTGGCAGGCCTTCAGTAAATTGTGGACCAGACTGAGTCTGCCCTGTGTATGTCAGGGGGTTGAAAGTAAATGCCTGTGCTATGGAGACGCTTCATAAGAACAAAGCATGGAAGTCCTGCAGAGGCTGAGCTTAAACACCCTTGACCCTGGAGCAGGACTACATTTTGCAGCCTTCAAAGCGGCCCCGCGCTCACCCTTCGCACCCCACTTGCAATCAGGCCCCTGTGCACACATCCTTGACTTGAGACAGGTACGCTCTCACCTGGTCTGCAGGAGAACCTGCGCTGCTTTTCCGCAGTGCAAGCCTCAGGTCCCATTTCACACCCAGGAAAGATCCCTTTTTAAACCCTCCCCCATACCATACGATGATTTTTGGTAATTGTGGTAGGCTGAATAATGGGCCCCAAAGAAATCCACGTCCTAACCCCTAGAACCTTTGAATGTTACCTTATATGGAAAAAGCAACTCTGCAAATGTTATTAAATTAAGCATCTGGAGACGGGGAGATTATCCTGGTTAATTTGGGTGGGCCCTAAAAGTAATCACTTGGATCCTAGTAAGAGGGGTCAGATGGAGATTTGGGATCAGAGGGGACCACACAGCCACAGAAGCAGAGGCAGGAGGGAAGGGCTCTGAAGACGGAGGAAGGGGCCACACGCCAAGGAACCCCGGCTGCCTCTGTGAGCCAGAAAACGCAAGGCCAGGAATTCCCCCCAGCGCGTCCAGAAGGAGCACGGGACTGCCAACACCCTGCTTCCGGTCTGGGGAAACCCATTTAAGACTTCCAGCCTCCAGAACTATAAGACAGTGAATTTATGTTGTATTAAGCCACTGTTGTATTTGCCACGATTTTGTGGCAATTGGTTACCATAGCCCCAGGAAACTAATGCAGTAATAAAGTGTGTCACAGTCCTTCTTCTCGGGATTTATGATTTAAAACGATTTTAATAGAAGAATAAATTTTCATGTTAAAAATTATTCAAATTTAGCAAAATATTTCGTGTATGAACTAAAATTCGTACTTACCAAACATAAGTATTTCTCTTCGCAGCTCACATTGTTTCACTGTTTTAAATATGAAACACAACTAAAACCCCTGCGTAGCCCTGCAGAGCGACAGCGTTGAGGCCAGTCAGGCTCCGTCTCTTGCTTGCCGCGGTCCCTGTTTATTTCTAATCTGTTTAAACGAAGGAGAACGTAATTCTGCAGCGGCTGGACACATAAACTTCACCTGAGGCGATCTCGAAAGATTCCAAACCCTTAGGAACTTGCTCCCCAAATGAACAGGACAGGCCACGGTGAGCCAGGAGCCAGCCGCGCCACCGGGGTTTTCCAAATTAACTGTCACAAAGAATACAATGTTCATCAAAGGATAAGTAATAAAAATGTGCTAATTTGAAGCTTACATATATATCATGCAACAGAAATTGTTTAGAACATAAACCAACAAAAAAAAATTTCAGGGACACTGTTTAGAATAGCGGGTGCATGGTGTTAATGAAAAGCAGACCAAGTTTTAGCTGGTCTGATTATTGCTGTTGAATTTCCTACAGATACTGCACGTCCTCACCGCCCGCATGTGGGGCCGATGGCTCCCGCCGCCTGCCCTCCGCATCACACCGATTTCTCACGGTCCAGGAGCAGGGAAGGATGTTCGCCTGGCTTAGAAGCTGAGCCTCCCTCTGATCCCACTGTGCCAGGAGGCGGTGCCCAGTCCCAGACAGCAGCACTGACAGCCCGTGGGCAGAGGACCGGGGGGAGGAGGGAGGTCCACAAAAGACCCCCGAAACCCTCACTGAGTGTAAAGTAGAAGTCCTCCCTCCGTCCTAAGGCAGAGCAGCTTGCAAGGGACTTGAGGGAGGGGCTGACCTAGAAAACCCTGCACAGACTCCAAGTGGGCCCCCCACTCAGCCCCTTCTCCCCTGGGACACTCCACCCCACTGAGCCTGACCTCCCAGAGAGACCTGTCATCCCCCAGCCCTTGGGGCTCCCCTAGACGTGCCCCAGAGGGACACGCCCTCAAACAGGAACTCATCGCTCCGCTGGCGACCAGCCAGTGGACTATTTCCATAGCCAGGTGCCACCCAGAGTGGCTGTCCCTGCAAACTGGGGGTGGGAGGCGTCTGGATGTCCCCAGGCATGTGGCAGTGCCCGGCCAGTGAAGGGACAAAGTCACCAGGAAGCAGAGAGGCAGCGGGAAGAAAGCAAGAAAGCAAGCTGTCCTGTCCAAAACCTCCAACCGCCCTCCACCTGTCCACCGCTGTGGAAGTGTGTGGCCTCGTCAGTGGTCACCACTCAAGCCGTGGTTCTGGAGTGTGCACCAGCACCGTGTCAGGCAGGTCACCCCCTCCTTGGCGAGGCCCTGAGGTGCTGGACATGGACGCCAGCTCCCCTGACGCCCCAGGCTGCAGGTGGCTCCCTGGGACAAGAAGACCAGAGGTAGCTGTAGGCATTGGAGTCCGCAGCTGGGGATCCAAGCCCTATTTCTCTGGCCGAGAGAAGCCAAAGAAGCGTTCCCTCCAGCAACGCTCCGTCCGCGCTGGGACCGGAGTGCCGAGGCTGCAGTGCCGCCGGGAGGGCGCCTGGCATGGGTCGGGCAGCTGGCCTTCACCGCCCACTTTCCTCCTCCTGGCCCGAAGCTCACTGGCACATCCAAATAGTAGGGCGCAGTGTCTTCTGTCCTGAGCCCCACGCCCCTGCCCCACCACCAGGAAGGGGCCTGCCTGCCCCTCAGAGCTAGCTTTGCACATTGAATGGGAGCCTTTTGGAGAGATGATGGTCATTTTCTTCTTTTTTGAGACAGAGTCTCACTCTGTCACCTGGGCTAGAGTGAGTGCCATGGCGTCAGCCTAGCTCAAAGCAACCTCAATTTCTGGGCTCAGGCGATCCTTCTGCCTCAGCCTCCCAAGTAGCTGGGACTACAGGCATGCACCACCATGCCCGGCTAATTTTTTCTATATATTTTTCATTGGCCAATTAATTTCTTTCTATTTTTAGTAGAGACGGGATCTCTTGCTCAGGCTGGTTTTGAACTCCTGACCTTGAGCGATCCTCCCACCTTGGCCTCCCAGGGTGCTAGGATGACAGGCGTGAGCCACCACGCCCGGCCAATGATGGTCATTTTCGGCAGTGCCAGTGGGGTGAGCATTCGAGGCTTACGGCGACACCCAAGGGGGCCGCCGGGGCAAGCAGCCCTGTTTTGAGTTGAGCTGTTGCAGGAACAGGGCTGCAGAGGGGAGGGTGAGCAGGAAGGCTGTTCTCACCCATCGGTATGCAAATCACTTGCTGCTGAGATAAATGATCCGACAGGATGGCAGGCAGGGTTCCCAGCGGGAGCCATTTGTCGTCTCTGCTTCCAATGTGAGAGGAAGAGTGAGAGCTGCTCCCAACCTCCCTCCCATGCAGGTAGCTCAGCCAGGGCACAGGTGCCGGGACGACAGAGCCATCTCCTCGACCTCAGCCTCCCGGAGTCTGGAGAGGGGCCCACCTGGCACAGCCCTGGACTTGGGCTGCCCAGCACCGCACATGGGAGAAGGCACCTCGCTCCTCGGTGGCCAAGGGAATGGGCCCTTTGTCTCCCGGAAGGACGGCGTGAAACCGCAAGCCTGGTTCTTCTGGCAGTCAGGGCTCCAGCTAATTGACAAGCGTGTGTCCTGTGCACGGGCTGCTAAGATTCGTCATGACGTCAGCAGAGCCCAGCAATATCTGGGGTTCACCCAGCAGGCCTGGCACAGAGCAGGGGAGTGTTGGGCCAGCTTGTGTTCCAGCAAGAATTTGCGTAATGCTTGGACCCTGTGGGCTCATTTGTGAAGGGTTGTTGAAGGGACAGGCTAATCAATCAATCCTGGAGATTTTGAAACTGCCAGAAGCCCCATCCAAACCATGACTCCCTTTCCTACATGGGGCTCTCGCCTTGACACCATCCGGCGGGGCAGGACTCACAGGGCCAGGCAGCAGGGAACTGCACAGGCAGCAGACGGCTGCCCTCCCTCACCGCGGGGAGGCTGCTCCACCGGCCTGCACAGGCTCCCGGGGCTCGGAGAGGATTTCCCACGGTGGAGAGGGCTGGGCTGGTGCACCCACCCTTGCCCAGAACTCAGAGCCCGCTCCATGGTCGGGGCCCAACAAATATTTGCTGATGAATGAATAAGCACCCAGAGGACGGCCCTGGTAGGAGTACAGAGCACAGACTTAATCCTGGAAAGGGGTGAAGCTCTTTGGCACAGTGAGGGATTGAACCACAACCCTGGTGATAAAAGCATACGGCCCCATGTTGGCCTTTTGCTCACTCATTCATTCGCTCACTCATTCATTCCTTCATCCGAGAACTATTTATGGAGCACCCACTGCGTGCTCAGTGTCGGACAATGGTCCTCACCGAGTCATGGGCTGCGGTGAGCAGGACCCTGAACAGTGACCTGGAGCTCAATGCTGACAGTGGCTAGTCATTGCCAGGAGTTCCTGTAAACAAAGGACCCAGAGCTCTTGGTGAACCTCAGGTATTGCTGGCCTCTGCCGATGTCGGGGAAAACCTCAGCAGCACATGCATGGGACACATACTTGTCACCCAGTCGACAGGCTCCCAGACGAGAGAGCAGTTCCCACGGCCTGTCCAGGAGACAGCTAGTCCTGGCCCAAACCAGCACCACCCCGGCCACCTCCTCGACAGGGCCTTCCTCCTCCTGATGGGTGTGTTTGCCATCTGGCACGTGAGGTCCCCATCAGGACACTCTGAGGTCAACTCCACCTGCAGCCTCCCACCACCAAAATGTGGGAAAGCTCCAGAAAGGCAGATTAGATTCAATTCAACGACACGTTGTTAGATACCTGCAAAGTCACCTGTGTTCAAAGTCACCAGATACAAGGAGGTAAAAGACTTGGTCCCTTTTCTGCAGGTACTGATGACCTAGGGAAGATGGACACAAACGCCAAGTGACGACTAGAATGCAAAAGGGCAGGACTTTGATTAGGACATGGATAAGGAGCACACGTGTGCGTATACATATGCGCATACACACACATGCACACATGCACACACGCACACAGGCACACACGCCTGCACATACACACACAGGCACACACATGCACACACACATGCACACAGGCGCACACACAGCACAAAGTAGTTTGAGACTGACTCCAGGACTCCCTCAGCACTAACCGTTTTTCAGACACGGTTCCATGAGGCAGGACTCCCATCGCCCTGTTTTACAGATGAGGAAACCGAGACTCAGGAGGTCCAGCCAGTCACCCAAAGTCATGCAGCCGGTGAATCCCACTGCCTTTACCTGAGCTTCGCCGCCTGCAGAACCAGATGGTTCTGTTGACTGAGTCTGGGACGTGGCAAGGCAGGGAGGAGCAGCTGCTGAAGGAAGGGGGCCCTTGGAAGGCCAGCGGTTCTCAGGGACAGTGCGCCGAGTTGCGCCCCAGCTGTGCCGTGGCCAGAGAGGGGAACAGAGGGAGCAGGAGGGCAGGTGAAGTGGGAGGTCAGGGGGCTGCAGTCGTCAGACAAGGGGGTGAGGCCCCAGAGGACCAAGACACGGGCCAGAGGTGAGTAGGTCTAAGGTGAGTAGGTCTGCTCAGGATCTGGGAGGCAGGGACAGAAGGTGACTGCGATGACAACCATGACATGGCGGCTTCCTCAAAGAAAGAGGGGCTGGGACCTGGATAGGCCACAGGGGAAAATGTCCGCAGTGAAGCGTCTACAGAAGAGAGCTGGTAGGTTTCCCTTCCCCGCCGCGGGGGCACCAGAGGAGCAGAGGTGCAGGTGGAGTCGAGGGAGGCCCCCTCGAGGGCGATGTGGTGGCCACCGCTGTCCCGAGACAGGGTCGAGGGCACTTAGTGGGAAAAACTGAAGGATGTGGCAGGAGCCTGTTCGTGCAGAACGAAAGGGTTAGGACGGGGCAGGCAGCAGTCCCAGAGGGGGAGGGTGGCGCAGGGCCGAGATGGAGAGGGGGCAAAGGGATCCAGGTCAGAACCCGGTCACCACATCTGCTCCTGGACACCAGCGACGCCTACTTTGCAGAACCCGCAGCAGCGCAGAGCACGTTGTCGCCGCGTGCCCCGCCCCGCGTCCTGTCCCCCTCCCTGCCTCCTGCCCCCACACCTCCCCCCTGCCCCGGCTCCCCCTGCCCGGTGCACCCCCACCCCGTCCTCTCTGGCCTCCTGAAGTCTCATCTTGCCGCACATTCCGGGCTACGGCCCCGCGGTGGAGATCGTAATTACTGCGTTAGCCCAGTGGCCTGAAGAGCGGCTGGGGGGAGGACTGAGAACTGCGGAGAGGAAGGTTCTTTATTAAATGCAGATGTTTTAAAATCACTGTAATTAACTGGAATGGATACCACGAATCACAGGCATAAAAGCTAAATGGGCTTTTGTTTTAACTGTTTGTCATATATTTAAAAGGGTCATTGGAGAACATAACACGAGATGTTCTTGCTCTCTTCCTGTTTGCTGTTGCCTGGCAAACCTCTCTCTGGGCACATACATGTGTGTACACACACATGCACACACCTGCCCTCCTCTCCCTCCCCCCCTCTCTCTCACACTCACATATAGACACACTGTGCACACACACCCTCCACACACGCATGCACATGCTTACACACGTGTACACACACATGTGCGTGCACACACTGGGGCTGGCCTGAACAGGCCTCAGCTGCAAAGGAGCAGTAGGGTCCACACAGGCAGCTGTGGAAGATTCGGGTCACCCCCTCGGAAAACGTCCTCAGAGGCCCATGGGACTTCCTGCCCGGGGCCATGGCATGCACGGGTGGCCTCCCAGTGGCCACACATCCAGACCCACACTCAGTCTCTGTCTCTGACCACCAAGGCCAAGAGGCACATCCACAGAGACTCACCGTTCCAACTCCTTCTCTGTCCCACTAAAAAGGTGGAGGGACAGAGGCACCCCCTTTTGGTCAGACTCCTCCTCACTCCTCCAGGGGTGTCAGCTTCTTTCTTACGGGGGCACTGTCCCTCCCAGGTCCAGGACAGCAGGAAGGAGACAGGCTCAGGCCACGGCAGGGTGGCTAACGTCCCCTCTGCCAAATACCTCCTCCCCCTTCTTCCTGGGCCTGTACCCAAAATACCTGGGAGAAGGCAGGACCTGCAGCCTGCACAAGGCACGTGGCAGAGGAAGAATGGGGCAGGCAGGAAGTCTGGGTGAGGGGTTCTCCAGAATATCTCGCCTGGCCCAACCTGCACCCACTGCCCCCAGCCTAGAATTGTCCCTGTAGGAAAGAGGTGCCAATGTCAACCCGTCCCTTTCCAGGGGAACTCAACAGTTCCACTGCTGGATGAAGTCAAGGCTCTGGGGCCTGACCGCCAGGTGCCCACCTCCACCCCCAGTCACCAGAGCCCACACCTTGCCCACCCCGTACGCCCACATCCTTCCAGCACGGCTGTTTCCCTCTGACACTCCTGCCTCTTCTCCCTCTCCTGTCCCTTGCTGGGTCCAGGCTGTGGAAGAGGACAGGGGGCCAGGGAGATGTTCCTGGAATGCGCTACTGGAGCCAGAATCCCACTTCCTCCACTCCCGTAGAATCCGTCGAGGGGCACTAGGTTCTCTGGTCCCGCATTTAAGGTTGCAGTTTAGCTACACCCTGAGCCACACTAGGACGCTAACTCCTGCAGAGAATAAGGCTTTCTTGGGAAATGAGTCCTGGACACGCCCGGAGGCCCACCCTGGAGGCCCACTGCCCAGGGACTTTCATCTTTAGGGCCTCACCTTTCCTCACAGCGTGGCCAGGGGAGAAACCCAGGCTTCCAGTTTCCAGGTCAACTCCCACCTCCCCTCGCCTGGCTCCCATCTCCCCCCTCCCCAGCTTCAAGAACTCCCGTTGGGGAACACCTTGGCCAAGAACCCCCATAAGTGACACATTACAGTATCTCAGCCCAGTAACACACACGGGTGCTTATATATAAATAAACGACACAAACGTGTCACAGAAGAGTGCAGCCTTATTTGGGTTTGCACAGTGGCATTTTCTATTCTATTCTTCTATCGCTTTAACATTATCTTCTCTATCGTGTTCTAGTTCCACTTTTCACAGCCCATAATCTAGATTTCGCCCACTGGTGGGTCCCCTCCTGCAGTTTGAAAACCACCACGCACAGTCCGTGACCCAGGCTGCGGCAAGCTCTCTCGAATCAGGCACCAGCGCTGCTCCCGGAAGCCTTCCTGTCCCGGCTTTGCCCTGCCCTTCTCACAACCCAAACGTGCAGGACGCATCTGACCCAGCTTTGCTACGCCACACCGTGCTTTCCTTCGGCCTCCTCTCCTGCTCACCTTCGTCCCTGGCATCACTAAGCTCTTCCCGGCAACTCCCTTCCTTGTGGTTTCCTCCCAGTTTTCCACACTCCGGAAAGTGTCTCCATTATTCGGAAAACATGATTTGGGTCTCCACCTCTTAAGAGATGATGGAAGGGAAAGCCAGAGCTTCTGGCAATGTAAAGACATCATCTGCATGTCTGAAGCCCAACTTGACATTAAACTGTTCTAGTCCTGGCCAGCAGAGAGATACTCTCGGTTTATAGAACAGGTTTTTCAGGAAAGAGAGGAGCTGGGTGTTTATTGAGCAGTTACTATACGTCCAGTGCTCTCCTTGGAGTTCTAATGGACGTTAACTCCTCCATTGCTCTGAAGACCCCTATGAAATTGGATCTCATTACCACTGTTTCACCGGCAGACTTGGACGCGGGAAGTCAGGTACCCAGGGCTCCGGGGCTAACACCGGTGGGGCGGAACTGGGTGGGTTGTGGCAAGGACAGTAAGTCAAGTTCTTTCTGCTAAGGAGGTTGCTTCCCCGGGGGAGGTGACCGGATGGCAGAACAGGTCTCCAGGCAAACGGGGTGTTTTGTTAAATGGATGGGAAGCAGCCTTTCCTGGGGGTTCTCACACAGCTGGAACATTCCAAGCTGAAGCCAACTGTTCTCACGAGTTATAGGACCAACAATGTGAGGGATGGAGGGGGAGGAAAGGAAGAAGGGACAGAGAGGGAGGAAAAGAGAGAAATGGCAAGAAAGAGAAAAAAGGGACAGAAGCGGAGACAAAAATAGAGATAAGAAAGTAAGATCGTAGCTTTTCACACGTTTCCTCTGTTTGAAAGTAAACATTTTTTTCACTTTCGAATGTTGCTGAAATTGAGGTGCATCTTATACTCGGTGTTGAAAGAAACTTGTCAGCGAGTGGCCCAGCTTTCAGCCGAGGTGAATGGGAACACGGGGAAAGAAACAACTCTGCGTAGCTGAAGGCCATGCCCGCAGCTCCCAGGGTGACCATCTCCCGGAGCAGTCTGAACTTCCCAGCACAACTTTCGGATGTATGTGGACTTTCCCGGTTTGTCATCGGAAGGGCTTAACATAATCTGGTGACCGTCCTTTTCACCACACTGATTTACGGGGAAGGAAACTTTGGGGCCAAAAAAAAGTTTTGTTTTTATTTGCACAGTCTCGTGTGTCTGTTTTCACATGCATGCTCTCCGTAATTTTTTTTTTTTTTTTTGCAGGACCCATTAACCTAATAAACCACCTTTTCATCATTCTGCACGTAGATTACCCACTTCAGAGAGTACTAGACCCACACGTGCTCTGTGCTCGTGCACCTTCTGAGAGGAGGCCGTCGCGTTCAGAAGCCGGCGGAACAATGCGAGTTGTTTTAACTGTGTGATCCCAGCAATTAGAGAGAAGAGGCCCCTCAGGTAACTGCTGAGAAAGGTCCCCTCGTTTGACCCTGCCTCACACAGACCAATTTTCAATAAAGTGAGACACTTCAGCGCTGTCCCTCAGGAGATCGCCTGGGCGTGCATAATCCCTGGATCTTCCCGGGGGTTATTCAGTCTGAAGTCCCCCCTGCTGATCCTTTTGCGTCAAACCAGCTGTCCCTCTTCCCTCCTGGTATGTGCCCAGGGACGCTTCCCTGGCCCAGAACTCCTGCCCTGTGGCAACATCAGTCAAGTGCAGCCTTTTCCTCCCCATCCGGTGGCACCGCCCTCATCGTTGCTATGGATGCTTTGCTTGAACTTGCATCTCTCCCCACCGTCAGTGGGAACCCAAAGCAGTACCTGATGGTTTACTCATTATCCTTGTTTATGTACTGAACGGTACTTCCAGTGCAGATACATTCCTACCTGAAGCAGAAAGAAAAACACACGCCAGCTCCTCACCCCCGAAGTCCGCTCCCCTGCCCGGCGCGGCAGGCGGGGCATACACCTGTGAGAAAGCCGCCCAAATTCACTGCACTGTTTTCTCCCCAGGCACTGCAGGTTCTAGGTTTGGTTTTTGTCCCCAGGTTTCCCTCCTTGAAGTCTGATCTCCTGGAAGCCCAGGATCGGGACAGGGACAGCAGTCAAATGCCACTTTCCTTCAGGCAGAATTCTCTCCAAGTGAACCGTAAAATCTTCCACTCGGGTACCCAGGAAACGTGGGCACCTCCAGATGCCCCTGTGCAGCCTTCGGTGCTTCCTGTCATGTGCCGGCACTTCCTACCCAGACCTCCGGAGTCGCTGGGGCTTGGGTACCAAGGAGCACGTCAGGAACTCAGGGCCCAGCTGCCAATAGGTGTGACACACGCTCCCCAGGACAGCACGGCTTTCCAGGTGAGCAGGCAGGTGGGGTCCTGGGTGAAGAGGAATGTGACGGTTTCCTTGGGTCCCTGATCTGCTCCAGCATTGGACGCAGATATTTGCTGTTGGATGCTGCCCCACCCCGACGTTCTCGAAGGACACACGGGTGAACCTCACTGAGTTAGAAAGGGAACAAAAGGTTGCCCAGAGTAACCAAAATTCCACCTCCTGTGCTTTGAGCAAGACAGATAAGCCAGGACTGCGTGGTGACACAGTGTATCTCCTGTCTGCCACACTGTTATTAATCCATATGTTTTTATTAGTAAAACTGGATTCTTTCTTGATAAATGCAATACAATGGAAACAAATATGAAAACACAGGGTCCACGGAGTTAAAGGATAGTAAAGGCACTTTGGTAGTTAAAGGTTG
>CAUYRT010016249.1:0-11428 GCA_963574885.1 Lepilemur ruficaudatus | reverse complement strand
GAATAGAATTGCATTGACTTTGTCAACAGAAAAGAAGCCAAATTCTGTAATATAATTTTAAAGAGATTTATTCTGAGTCAAATTTGAGGGCCATCACTCAGAGTCACTCCCAAGAATCCTTGAGCAAGTGGACTCTCTGTGGTTGGGTTACAGTTTGGTTTCATACATTTCAGGGAGAGAGAGGTTACAAGTAAAGTCATAAATCAATACATGGAAGGCATACCTCAGTTTGGCCCGAAAAGGTGGGACATCTCCAATAGGGGGCTTACAGTTTATAGGTGGGTTTAAAGATTCTTTGACTTGTCATTGGTTAAAGACATGAAGCTTTGTCTAAAGCCTAAGATGAGGAGGCCTGTTAATCAGAGACAAGCCACCAGAGAGGACATAGATTTGTTGTGTAAATGAGGACCTGCAGGTTTGTCTTGCATACCCTTAGGCCTGTTAATGGGTTACAAAGGATGTCTCCAAGAAGGGAGGGGGGCATGATGAGGCATGTCTGACCTCTTTCCTCATAGCAGGTAGTTTAGTTTTAGGATATTTCCTGGACCAAGAGGGAGTCCCTTCAGTCAACCGGTGAGGGCGAGCCCTGAGATTTTATTTTAGTTTACAACTTTATAGGTACATTTTGGAGCATTGACATCTTAACAAATTTAGTCTTCCAGTTCATGAACACAGTATCTTTTTCCACTTGTTTAGTTGTTTTTTATTTCTTTCATTAGTGTTCCAACAGTTTTCAGCTTATAGAGCTTGTACATATTTTGTTAGATTTATAACTATTTACTTTTTTATTGTTGTTATTTTAAATAGTATTTGAAAATAATTTGAATTCCAATTGGTCATTGCTAGTATATATAAATACAGGTGATTTTTATAAATTGATCTCATATCCTGTGAGCTTGTTAAATTCACTTATTCTGATAGCTGCTTTGTAGATTAGTTGTGATTTTTCTACATACATAATCAAGTCACCTGTATGTGGAAAAAGATATTATTTCTTCCTTCCAAAACTACATGTCTTGAACGGTTTTTTCTTGACTATTACACTGACTTCTTTTGTCTCTTAATATCACGAATCACATAAATTGAATTTAGTCACACTTTGTATTCCTCTATAAACCCCTGTTGGTCATGACAAATTATCAGTTTTATATAGTACCTCTAGCTTTCATTATTAAATATTTTGTTAAGGAATTTTACATCTGTATTAGGCTCTAATTTTCTTGTAATATGTGTGTATGCATTTTGTTGTTAGGGTGTTTAGGCTACACACATTTAATGTAATTATTGATATGTTTGAATTCAGGTCTACCGCTTTTTTAGCTTGTTTGTTCACTTTTTTCTTTTCCCATTTCCCATTTCTTGCCTTCTTTTGTGTTATTTGAATATGTTTTAGAACCTATTCCCATTTATCCATTATTTTTTTTTTTTTACTAAATCTGTTTGTATTTTTTTAATGGCTGTTCTAGGGAAGACAATATACATGCAACTTTTCACAGTCTGCTGAGAATACTTATTTCATCACTTTCAGTGGATTGTAGAAATGCTATCTTCTCCCCTTTATGTTGGAATCCTTCTGGTCTCCATGGTTTCTGATGTGGAAAACTATAGTCATTCAAATCATTGCTTTCTTATAAGTAATATTGTTGCTTTCTAGATTTTAAAAATCTTAAAAAATTTTTTTTGCAGTTTGATTATCTAAGCATGGATTTCTTTTCTTCTTATTTTCTTTTCTCTCTCCCCAGCCTCCAACCCCTACCCACTGAGTTTCAGTGAGAGTCCTGCATTGGTAGGCCTTTTTGTCAAATTTGGAAAGTTTCTGGCCATATTTCTTCAAATATTTTTTCAGCACCACACTCTTTCTCCTCTTCTGGGACTTTAATAACCCAACTCTTAGAACTTTTTATATCATCCCACAGGTATGTGAGGATCTCTCTCTTTTTTTAAAATTATTTATCTTTCTGTTATTCAGAAGGGATATTGATCTTTCATTATGTTCACTGACTCTATCTTCTCTCATTTCCATTCTGCTACAGAATTTGTACAGTGATTTTTTTGTAATTACTTTCTTCATTTCTGATATTTTCATTTGGTTCCTCTATTTCTTTACAGAAATTTACTTTCTTTCCTTTTTTTTTTTTTTTTTTGAAGAGTTTTGGGACTTACTTGTTGGAGCATTGTTAAAATAGGTGTTCAAAATTTTTGTCAGACAATTCCAACATCTTTGACATCCCAGCTTTGGTGCCTATTAATTGATTGATTGTTTTCTCTGTTGCAAGTTGAGATTTTTGTGGTTCTTCACATGCCAAGCAATTTTGGATAGTATCCTAGATATTTTGATGATTATGTTATGAGATTCTCGGTCTTCTTTATATCCTGTGCAAATATTGATATTTTTTGTTTTAGTGAGCAATTGTTTGGGCAAATTTGAGATCATGCTGAAAATTCTTCTATGAGCTGTGGTTCTAATATCAATTCAATTTCAAACCTCTTCAAATCCTTTCTACTGCTATTTAGATCTGTCCCATGTGTGTGATTCAGTCTGGGACCTGGAAGGTGGTCCTGTCTGTTGTTTCAGTTTCCAGTGCCTTTGGTTTGCTTGTTAGAATTATACCCATGCATGTGCAGCTTCAAATAAGCCCAAAGGTTCATGAACAATTTTCTGGGACCACTTGCCCATGTTTCTTCCTCTCTGTAATCTCCTGAATACTTTCCATGTACCTGAGAAGTCCCTGTTCAGTCCTCAGCCAGGCTTTCATTACCCTGCCATGCACATCTGCAGCTGCAGCCTGGTCTGGGAATAGACAGCAGGAGACCTGAAGGAAAAAAAGCATTAACTTGCCTCCAGTGTGGTGGTACTTTCAGTTCTGGTATTCTTCCCCAATCCACCTACTACTACTACTTCTCAGATTCATCAAATAGCTGTCCTAAAATCATCATATCTTCTGACCTGGTTTTATATCTGTATTCATTGGTAAAGACAGCAAGGAGTAAAATGCTTACTCCATTTTACTCCTAGCCAACACTTAAACTTTATGTCACAATAAAATAAATGTACAGTTGCAGAAATAACATATTTAAATATTCAAGATATGCAATAGAAATGATAGTCTGACAGTAAAAATTACGCAGAACACACTAGAAAGCATTTCAGGTTAACTAACACGTACCTTCCACTTCTCACCCTGAATTCTTTCTCATTCTATCTTCTAAGTATGCCCACTAGGCTGTGATTACTCAGAGAGAGATTTGCTCTTTGTAATTTGCATTATAAAAGCAAGAGCTTTCTTTTCCATTTTTCAAATATTAAAATATGTTACAATATTGAATATTCTCTTTCAGGCTGCCCACGTACCTTCTTATTCACAATAATTTGTTATCCTCCTTTGATTTCACATCTCAATTCAGAATTGCTGTTCTAACATAAACTATGGGCAGGTTGCTGGTAGCTCCAAAGCATTGTTTGAGCATTTGGCATTTTTGGACCAGGTACTGGACAGTTGAAGCCAACCCGAAAAATCAAATGTCCTTCCTAGAATCTGCTGTATGGGTAATCTGCACAAGAATACTGAGAATTTTCTGAAAATAAAATTTTAATCCATATGGAATGCCTTAGGTACACAAAATTATCTTTTTTTATTATAATTTTTATTTTATTTTTTGAGCCAGGGTCTTACTCTGTCACATGGGCTAGAATGTAGTGGCATCATCGTAGCTCACTATAACATCAAACTCCTGGGCTCAAGTAATCCTCCTGCCTCAGCCTTCCAAGTAGCTAGGATTAAATGTGCACACCACCACACCCAGCTCCAAATTACCTTTAGATAGTGAAAAATTAACCCAAGTGATTATTTTTTCACATTTTACATGGTATCACTTACTAAATTACAGGTGGAAAATAAGATTGTTCATAAGAGTTTATCTATTCTAAGAATCCATTCTCCTACTCCTATCTCTTTCTGGTGAAATGCTTCTCTTCCTTTAAGTTCAGGTTGAATGTTACCGTCACGTTGAAGCTCTCATTCATATCCTTAATTAAGATCACTTGTTCTCTCTTACGTGTTCCTATAGCACTGTATTCATGTTGCTAAAACTTTATATGCTGCCTATATTTTATACGGTTTTTTCCTCCTAGATAGATTTTTAGCTCCTTGATGATTATTTCATTTTTATTATCCCCAGTGTTTGGTTTAGTTACTGGTAAAATCAGGTATATATCTTTTTAAAATACAGCTCCAAAAGTGATTCTGAGGCAAATCCCCGCCCCCAGAGTTTATGTGAGATAAAGAATTTTTAAAGTAAAAATGATCACATTTTATGAAAACTGAAAACATTGACTAACAAACCAGACATAGATTCAGCACAAGAGAGTGCTAAAGGTACAATGAGACACCATTATCATTAATTCTTATTCTTTTTCTTTTTCTTTTTTTTTTTCCATTTTTGTCATTATTTACCAAAAAGTTTTTACCACACTAACATACCCCACTTAGTAGCTGCTATCCCCCTGGGCTCTCTGGGTAACATAAAAAGGCCAGTACTAGGTCATCTGACATAAACATGAAGAGAATTTCTTAGCCTCATGATGCCTGCCAGCTTCAGGGAAGCAAGCAATGTAATACCCCCAATACAGTTGAAAAGTACATTTTTAAGTCAAGTTAATATGGCTTTAAAAAAAAAAAACCTCTTTCCCATCGTACAATTGTTTCACCCATCTCTCAGTTCAACCAGCTTCCATTTTCATAACAAACGTCTCACATCAGAGAGAAGGAGCGTTTTTTCCACAGGGGTAGAATGAGTATGTTAAAAAACCTACACCCCTAAATAGAGATATTTCTTCTTTGGAATGATCAGGGCAAGAGGTTTGAAATTTATTCATCTTGATAGTCTGAAATGAATTTGTTTAAAAATAAAGAACCATTAATCATTTCTAAGTAGTAAGGAAGGAAATTAATATTTATTATCTGCTAAGTGCCAATCAACATGCTTTTAGAACTAAAGTCTTACGTAAGTTTTTTGTACCCGACTCTTCACTTCTCACCTTAAAGTCAGAAGTCTTTTGGGGCACCTTATTTATGGTTTTAGGGTATCTGAAGTTTCTGAGCACCAAAGCACCACAGCTTTATATTCTTCTGTGGTTATAGTGTGCACTGCTACAGTGAGAATCAATCATTTCATATTCAGACTTTCTCACTAATCAGAAAATGTTGTATCTGAACAGGTTAAGAAAGCACTTCTTAAAGTGTGAGCCCAGACCACTGTCATCAAACCACCAAGAGTGGGTGCTTGAAATAAAGATGTCACCTTAGTGACACTAATGCAAAATCTCTGAAACTAGGGTCCAAGAATCTATATTTTAACAAGCACTTAGGGGACTCTTAAGTACTCTAAAGTGGAGAATAAATGATATGGAAGTTCATACAAGAACAACTTTGAGGGGACAAAATCCTTTATAATTGTGTTTCAAGGAACCAAATTCCAGTCAATTGCCAGCAAGTTTCACTACGAGTCTTGCAAAGTTGTAGACTTTGCTATTCTCTGTTCTCCTAGAGTACACAGAAAGTTACTTAAGGGCCCAGATTTTCACTTTGTTGGCCTTATAACAAGATAATAATACATAGCAACAGAGTTGTGAAAATATTAAGATAAAATATATAAAATGCTTAGTCCAGTATAGGCACACACCGAGCGCTCAAAAATGTTAATTCTCTTCTTTCCATTTGAATCAAATTAAGTCTCTTGATAGTCTGCGGCAGTCACTTAAAATAAAGAAATTCAACAAGGTTGACTGGGTACATAGGAGCAGGGAAGAGTCCAGCAAGTCAGGTAGAAATAAAATTTACCTAAGAAATATATACCTTTTGCTACTCTTTATATTTTGCAAAGTGCTGTATCTCACTGAATACAGCAATATTTCAAGAGCTGGCATGCATACTATTGTAGGAATTGGAAGGAAGAATTATAAGATACAGACTATTAAGGAGGCATATTTTAAAATTTATGAAAATAAAATGAGTTCAAAGCACGAGAAAAGAACACAGAGTATATACAATAACCAGGCAGATATGAAAGAAAAACAAAATAGAACTTCCTCAAGTGAAAAATGTTATTGCTGAAAATTAAAATACACATGTGCATATGTGTGCACACACACATACACTGGATGAATTGAATAATAGAGCCGGAGACAGAATTAGTAAACTGGAAGATGGATATAAAGATATCACCCAAAGCTATCCAGAGACGCAAAGAGGTATCATCTTCCATATTTGAGAGATTGAAAGACATGGAAGAGTGAGTGGGGATTTCTTGTCCACATCTATTTTGAGTTAGAGGAGAGATGAGAAAGTATGGGAAACAACAGTATTTGAAGAGGCAATGGCAAAGAATTTCCTGAAATTAATAACAAACATGAATCCCCAGATTGATGAATGCAATAAATACCAAGCAGGATAAATAATAAAAAAAATCTACACCTACACCCATCATATAAAACTGCAGAATACCAAAGATAATGTTGAGATCTTAAAGCAACCAGGGAAAAGCAAATTTTCCCTACAAAAGGTCTGACAGAAGACTTCTGAAAGGCAACAAAGGAAGGCAAAAAAGGAATACAAAGAGTAAAAAGAATGGAATAACATCTTCAAAGTACTGAGAAAAAAATCACTACCGACCTAGAATTACATACCTAGCTAAGAAAGTTTTCAAGGAAAAAAGGAAAAAAGAGAATATTTTCACATTTTTAAACAAACACTGAAATAGGATTAACAACAAACACTTATTAAAGCAACTTTCAAATGACTTTTAATTTCAAGACTAAAGAAATGGCTGGGAGGCTGAGGCAGGCGGATCGCTCAAGGTCAGGAGTTCGAAACCAGCCTGAGCAAGAGCGAGACACCCGTCTCTACTAAAAATAGAAAGAAGTTAATTGGCCAACTAAAAATATATGGAAAAAAATTAGCCGGGCATGGTGGCGCATGCCTGTAGTTCCAGCTACTCGGGAGGCTGAGGCAGTAGGATCACTTTAGCCCAGGAGTGTGAGGTTGCTGTGAGCTAGGCTGACGCCACGGCACTCTAGCCCCGGCAACAGAGTTAGACTCTGTCTCAAAAAAAAAAAAAAAAAAAAGACTAAAGAAATGGGCTCCAAAACAATGTCTGAGACACAAATAGGAGGAGCAAAGAAGTTGTTAAACATGAAGATAAATATAAAGCTGACATTGATCTGAGTGAGAAAAGTCAACCATAGTGGTCTTAAGCTCCCAATGGCCTACTTTGTCATATAAAAGACCCACTAACTTTGTATCATTCTGCTCTGCCACACCAGGCTTCTGTCTCCCAATATATCTGAATTCCAGGCAGCAGGAAAAAAGAAGGCATGGAAATTCTTACTTTTATAAAAAGATTTCTGCAAAATTCCACATAATGCTTCCACTCAATCTTTGGCCATAATTTAGTGATATTGCCACTCCCACAAGCAAGGGAATCTGGAAAATGTAGTCATTTTGACCTACACATTGTCAGGAGTTAGGTTCATTTAAAAAGGGAGAAAATAAGAGTGCAGCTGGCAGTCTGTGACACATATTGATCAGTAAGTTTTAGCAAACAGTTAATAAACAACTCACTATAGTTTTATGCAAATTATCCCAGAGAATATGAAAAACTGAAATATGCTGCCAAGTGTCTAATGAGGACAGTACAGGGGTGGGGAAGCTTTTCATGTTGGAAGGCCACATTAATTTTGCTTTAATGAAATAAGATCCCATTCGAGAAATTTCAATAAAATATACTTAAACATGTACATTAGTTTATGACACTCTACTATGTACTTAATAATTTCAAAAGTGAAAAATATTTGTTAACTATAAAGTTAACTAATCTTTTAGTGACTTTGTTGTGTCTTCTTTTTGTGGAAAAAATTTGAATATTTGGTTGCAGCTTGGAGGTCCACAGTTTTGGTGATCCTCTAAATGGATATCAATCATTTGTGACCTTAAGGGCATCTTGATTTGGGTTAGGTAGGAGAATGTAGATTCGCAGTAATAAGTGGTCGAAAAGCAAGAAAGTATTTTTGGGGTATGTTGCCAAAGGCATGGGTATTCTACTGCATTCTTCCATATTTCAATTGGATCTTTCTTAACATAAAACAATGACCTTAAAATGTCATCTTCTGAGAGCTCACTCAATTCTATCTGTAGTTCTTTAGGTGCCTTGGTGATATCAACTAGGTGAGTCTGAAATGCTAATTTGAGTGTGATGTCATGATTCTCAAAGTCAGTGAAACTTTCATTGTATTCTCCAATTAATAGGTCTATAATAGCTGCATATTCTGCAAATAGTTTGCATATATCATCCTGCTCATCAGTGACCTTTGCTAACTGTGGAAAATGTTCACCTGAAATTTCCTTTGAAGAAGTGCTTGACAAAAGATATCTTTTTTCAAAATGCTTTGATTTTTTTTTTTGCCACATATCATATATAAACTTAGTTTTACCTTGCAAAGAAATATTCAAGTCATTTTGACTTAACAAGATGTTGCACAGCAATGCTGCATTCCTACAGAAATCTTCTTTCAATAATTCACATTGCTGATTCTGCTCTTCATAAAATTTAACTATCTGGTCTCAAAGAGATAAAATTTTGGTGTGTTGAATTCTTAACTGTTAGCAGATTTTTCTGTTAATTTTTAGTTTTTGATTTTATTGTGCTTGGATAACATATCTTATATGATTTTAATGCTCTTTAATTTTCTTAAGATTTGTTTTATGAGCCAGGATATGGTCTATTTATCTTGAGATATGTTCTGCAAGCACTTGAAAAAAATGTGTATTCTGATGCTCTTGGATGGAATGTTCCACCAATGTTGATTAAATCATATTCTTTATGGTGTTGCTGAGTGCTTTTATATTCTTGATGAGTTTTCATCTAGTTGTTCTATCAAATGTTGAGAGAGGGTTTTGGAGTATTTGTATTTGTCTCTTTCTCCTTTCAGTGCTATCAGTCTTTGTTTCATACAATCTGCAGCTCTGTTGCTTGATATATAAACATAAAGAATTATTATGTCATTCAGTAATCAAAAAATTTATCATTATGTAATGTCCCACCCTGCCTTTGTATGCTATGAAAACAATTTTATTTGATATTAATATAACCAATTCTGCTTTCCTTTCATTAATGATTATATGATCTATTTTTTATCCTTTTATTTTTCATAATCTGTCTATACTGTTCTATTTAAGTAAATTTTTTGTAGACAACATAATTAGATAATATATTATATTTGCTCTTATGATCTCTGCTTTTAGTTGGTATATTTAGACCATTTATATTTAATTTAATTTTTAAACAATAAGACTGCATTCTGCTATTTTATTTTAGTTTCCTGTTTGTTCTGTTTTTTTAAATATTTTTCTGTTAACTGTTTCTGCCTTTCTCTAGGTTACTTGAACATTTTTTATAATTTCATTTTCACTTTTTAATGTTTATCTCTTTGTACAGTTTGTTTTTCTTTTATTGGTTTCTCTAGATATTACATAATTTATACATAACTTACCACAGTGTACTATAATTACTATGCTAACTTGAGTGGAATGTAGCCTAAACTCTCTTTATGTCCCTTTACCTTAGAACATTTATAATATATTTGTTTTAAATATTTTCTCCACTTACATTTAGAGGCAAGCAGACAGTGTTGTAATTTTGTTTCAACCATCAAAAAAACATAGCTTAGAATAGCTCAAGAGGAGAAAAAAAGCCTATAGTATTTACCCAGGGTTTTACTTAGTGTATTCTTTCTTTTTTTCCTGATGTTCCAAGGATTCGTCTTTTATCATTTCCCTTCTATTTAAAGAACTTTCCTTATATACTATTTTAGAGTAGGTCTGCTGATAACAAATTATCTTAGATTTCTTTCATCTAAGAAGGTTTTAATTTTCTCTGCATGCTTTTGTCCCTTTTGCTTTATGTAGTACTCAAAGTCAACAGCTGTTTTCTTTCAGCAACTAAAAAAATATTCTGCCAATTCCTTGTAGCCTCCATGGTTTATGATGAGGAATTCACTGTTACTTGAATAGGTTTTCCTCCGTGGATGAGGTATCTTTTTTCTCTGGCTGATTTCAAGATTTCTTTCCTTTAGTTTTCAGATGCTGAATTATATTGTATCTTGATTTAAATTTCTTTGGGTTTATTTTGTTTGAGATTTTCTCAGGTTCTTAAATGTATAGGTTTATGTGTTTTTCCAATTTACAAAGATATTAGACCATTATTTTGGGGGTACTTTTTCAGGTCTGCCCTCCTTTTCTTCTTTTTCCTGGACTCTGATGACATGTTAGACCTATTGTTACAGTCTCTCAGTTCTCTGAGGTGCTATTCTCTTATTTTTTCAGCCTACTTTTTTTTCTGTTGTTCATATTAGTGATTATAATTGTTCATTTCCCAGTTCACTAATTCTTTTCTCTGACTCCTCCTTTCTGTTCTTGTGTCTATCCATTGAGCTTTTTATTTTGGCCGTTTGATTTTTTGGTTCCAAAATTTCTATTTAGTTCTTGTTTATATTCTGCATTTTTTTCCTGAGACATTCTATTTTTTTTTTTTATTTCTCTCAACCACATTTGTAATTACTTATTGTGGCATTATCATGATGACTGCCCTAAGGTCTTTGTCAGACAATCCTAACATCTCATTCACCTAGCTGTTGTCATCCAATGACTGTCTTTTTTCATTCAATTTAAGATCTTCCTGGTTCTTGGTATGATGAGTGATTTCAATGAAACCCAGTCATATTTGCAGTATGTTATGAGATTCTGGATTTTATTTACACTTTCTGTTTTAAGTGACTTTCTCTGACATCACTCCATCAGGGAAAGAGGACACTACCTTGTTACTATTAGGTGGGAACAGAAGTTCAGATTCCCCATTTGGCCTCTATTGACACCTGAGGTTTGACCATTCCTTATTACTCTGGGTGGGGATGGGAGTTTTGGTTCTCCACGTGGTCTCCAATGACATTATTCTGGAGGTGGTCTTGTTACCACTAGACAATGGTAATGACCTGACTCTCCACTTGGCCTCCTCCAACATCAGTCCAACAGAAAGGGAGAGAAGCACCTTGTTACTGCAGATTGGGGGTGAAAGTTCAGGCTCCTCATGAGATCTTCATTGAAACCATAAGCAGAGACTCTCGTTATGGGCTTGTAGAGATAGAAGTCCCAAATCCCTACTTGATCTTCTCTGACACAACTACTTCAGGTGGGTTGGGAGAGGTACCTCCTCACAATCGTACATGGTTAGAAGTCTCGGTTCTCCATACTGCCTTTGCTGGCATGGATGGGGATTTGACCATAGATCTGAGAGAATTTCCCTCAGCTATTACTTTGCCACAGACAGGAACAGCAATTCTCCTCATTTTCTTCAATGTCTTGGTTTTAAATCTATT
>CAUYRT010016248.1:0-10069 GCA_963574885.1 Lepilemur ruficaudatus | reverse complement strand
ATTCTTTTACTTAATGAGAGGAAAATTTCCATAAGCACCAAGTAAAATCTTAAAATGATCAAACTCTAAGACAAAAAAATTACACATTTTTGTAGTGAGCTGATTTCCCCAAATATATTGCCACTCAAGTGGACTTATCTTGTTACATTCAAAAATCCACTCTGTCAAAGTAGTCCACAGAGCACACACATAGTGCTCCAACTGTATCTACGTACAACCAACACTCCATTTTAAGTGCACAATTAAATGATTTTCAGTGAATTTACCGAGGTGTACAGTCAATCAGTTTTTGAGGAATTCCTTTCTCCTATTGAGACCCCCAATTCCGCTCCCCAACTACTCCCCAAGCATATCCCACCCCTCCACAGTGCCCCCCCACGTCGCTCAGCCTTGTCTATTTCTTAATTATTCAACCCTCTTCGTTCTATCTTCTGTCCTTATCACTGTCCTTAAACTTCTTTTGCTAAGGTCACCAGTGACTGCCAAGTAAATTTAATTGCTCCTTTCAGTTCTTACCTTATTTCAACTTTCTACAGCATTGAACATGTTGATCACCTCTTTTTGATTGAAAACAACTCTTCTCTTGACTCTTACAACACTGCTTTCTCTCCATTTCATGCCACCACTATTTTTCTTTTGATTTTTCCTCTTCCTTCATCTCTTCTTAAATGTTTGATGTCTTATCTATCCCCAGTTTCCAGCCTCAGTAATTGTCTATTCTGCTTGTATTCTCTAAATTATTAAATCTCTTCTTATGGCTTCAGTTACCATCCATATACAGACAGCTTCCCTCCTGAGAGTTGGGTCTGTATATCCAACTGGCTACTGCACATTAACCTATCACTAATGGCTCTTCATACTCAAAATAGCCAATAATGGAGTCATTGTCTCTATCTTGAAATAGAACAGAACAACCCTCCTTCGTGCCCTGTGGCAACAATTTTTTGATGTCCTAAGTTTAAGCAGGCCACAGCATCATTAACAAATGATACATAATATTTGCTTTCAAAATACCTGCAGTGGTTAAGGAGAAGGCCTTTGCCATGTAATGTGGGTTTGAAACCCAGCTCAAATGCTTATATGGTTTATGATTTGGGGGCAAAGAAGTTAATCCTTCTATCCTTTAGTTTCCTCATCTATAAAATGGGGGTAATAGTAGTATAGACCTCATAGAGTTCTTAAGAGGATTAAATGGGTGACACATGCACAGTATTTTACAGTGTTATACGTATCAAGTTAACAAATGTTTGATATCATTATTTGCTGTTACAATCCATATAATGACATGCTGAGTTCAGGCAAATATATAACAGCCTATCTTTCTTGAAAAACTATGAGGATTCTTTTATGTATTAAATTATCATGTTTTATTTTTTAAACACTAGATTAATGAGATACATATAAAGTACAAAAGTACAGTTATTTACAGGGGACAGATTGATCCACAAGGCCACAGTCTACCCTCATAAACCAGTCTACATCATTGAAGAAGGATAATTCAAAAGGAAAAGGTAACTCAACGAGCTATCCATTTCCCACATAAAATCATAACTGAAGAGAGAAAATCTGGAGTGAAGTGTTGAATCAGCTGCTGTCGGGAGACCCTGATCTGCACTCTATCTGTAGGCTTACTGAAGGGAGTACAGGGCAGGGTTTCCCATACAGGGGGCACAGGCTACCACCGCATGGCAAAGGTTGAATGGAACTTGATTTCAAGGCCATTTCACGTGGAATCTACTCCATCAATTCAGCGCTTCATGAAAATTCGACTGATCTGCTCATAAGAAGAAACTCAACCCTGATAAGTCTCTTTAGTAGTTATTGTAATGTCCTTTTAACTTTCTTATAGTTTTAGGTTAAACAAAAATTTTAAGATTCTAATTGAGCTTCTCTCTCTCTCTCAGAACACTGATTTTGTGCATGTTTATTTTCTGTTTATCAATGTAATATATGTTCTTTTTGAAAAATTGGAAAATACAAAAAGGTATCCATAAAAAAAAAACCCTAACTGCAGAAAACCAATGTTAATGTTCTATTATAGATCCTTATAGTGTCTGGCTGGTGCATGTGAACTCTCTCTCTCTCTCTCTCTCTCTCTCTCTCTCTCTCTCTCTCTCTCTCTCTCATGTATATTAGACAACAAAAGGAATGGATATATATATATATATATATATATATATATAAAATCATTCTATGCATACCACGTTTGAAACCTCTTTTTTCTCATTATCATAGGTATTTCTCTATATATTAAAATAATCTTTTTAATTCTCATTTTAATGGCTGAATAGTAATAGTCTGAAGGTTGTTTTCTGTTTATTTGGCTTTGTTTTGAGGAACAGCGAAGTGTTCACACTTAGATGTGTGAAACCTGTGTCTAGATTAGGCACTTGAATTTTTGAAAAAGTGTTCGGAAATGGAATAGTTAGTAATGATCTTTTACTTATAATTTATGTATGTTTCTGTATCCTGTTCATATGTAATGATAGTAAGTGACATGTTTAATATTTTAAAATTTTTAGTATTTTCACATTTATTTCCTCATTTGATCTCTGCAACCACCTTGTGAGATAGTCAGGGAAGGAATTGTTATTCTGTTCTTATAGATAAGGAAGCCAACATTCGGAGAGAGGCAGTGATTTTCCAAAGGATACACGGTTAATAAATAAGTTGCACAGTTGGAATTTGGAATCTAAAATCAAGTCTTCTGACTCCAAACCAATACTCTTTCCAATACATTTTGTCATGTTCCAATTTCTCTATTTAAGTGCTTCTTTCTAACACATCCAATTCTATTATTCTCATAAACATTTTTTGGACCATACCTTAGGAGAATATAGCTTTCTCATAAATTTCCTCATTAGCAGAAAACTGTATATGGCTAGATTTTAACAATAAAAACACATTCTTTTCTTTCAGGAATGCCACACTTTGTATTATATCCTAGGAAAAAACTTTTAGATGTTAAATCTTTTATTGATCATGTTTATGAGGTAATACAGCAACTCAGGCTTTTCTCAGGAAGAAAAAAAATCCATTCCTTTTGTCAGTTTAGAGTCTACACTGCAGTCATTCAGAGTTTGAATATCTTGACTTCCAAATGTGAATAGTTATGTTAAGAAATACAGTGTAAATGCCAGGAACATTTCAATCATAGGACAAAAATTCGCTATCAAAACATCTTAGAGATAGGATACATGTTAAAAAAAAAACACGTTGGGAATGGGGTCCCTCCTCATCTGATATTACCTGGGAAACAGATGATCATGAACCTCCCAGTCCTGTATCAGCCCTAATTTATTTCATGGTGTTTTTTTTCCTCTTCACAGCAGATTGCTATTCCTTTATATTTTGAAGCAGCACCATTTGCTCCCCATTTTATCCTGATGCCTATTTAAAAAGTGGCCATGCACACACTTTTGCCACTGGTTTTATGTGAGGGTAAAGACTTTCTGTTTTCCTTTCAAGAATTAAATGCTGTTACATCTCAGCTAAAGCTCTTTCACCTAATGAGCACTTACAGAATACTGCAACATAATCTACTGCATAACAATCTCTACATATTCTTCATAAATATGAATAAAATGCTTTTAATATTATCCTTTTGTCCAGAATTAATGCCTGGGCATTAACTACATTATGCTAGGTACTTATGATACATTTCCAAAGGCTCAGCCAGAAGGATATGTTGTAGATACACGGATTACAAGTGTTTATGAAATCTTCCAAAATTATATGTCTGTGTTTGCCTAAAAGGCACAGGTGTCATCTCACCTACCACCCCCTCAGACCAGTCAAGAACAATTGCAATAAGTACAATGGTTGTTGAGTGCACAAGGATGAAACTACCTTAATCACACAGTCAGCTTAATAATAATTTGAGATCGTAAGAACCTTGGATTGAACCAAACCCCATGTAGCTGTAGACTCATCATGATACTTGAACGAGAATTGATACAGATTGTCCAGAATTAAGAGAGGCAGATAGTCTGGCTTTGTCCCTTCAAATTAGTTATGAGCAAAGAAATTTTAGGCAAGACCTGGGTCTTGTCTTGGAGTAATCTTTGGAAACTCTGAGATAGAATATATTCTTCAGGGATACAGGGATATTAGGGACTAAAGGAGCACACTCCAGCACACTGAGAAGAGATCTTGGCTGTGTTTCCTCCCTTCCAGGGAGCTTTATTGGACTCAGCATACCCTTGAGTTTAGTGTCCACTGAGTTTAAAAGCAACTTAGGAATAAAGCTGAGTGCAACAGTGATGAGGAAGGTGGAAAATGACAAGAAGCAAACTTCTTTCTTATATTTTTTGTTTCTTTGAACTTCTCAGAGCCAGACTAGGTAGTATATGTTGCCTGAATTCTTGGATCCAGACCATAGTTGGCTATTGGTATAGGGAGGTCCAGATTTTCTACCTCTCTCTTTCTCTTTTTCTGTTTCTTTGTCTTCCTTCTGCTGCTTCCTTTAGAACGACGTAAACTCATTTTCCTTGGCCCTATGTGGGAAACCCTCTTGGCATTTTCTAACTGCCAAGTATTCTGTAACTAGCCATCTGTGGAATATTTTTTTAGGATAATTTTTTTATTAATTTGTTTTGCTTTGCTCTCTCTCATACACGCAGACTAGTGTTTGAAGACCAATGAGCAACTGATCTTTCTTGCAACACCTTCCTTTTTACAGCCGAACTTTATTTATTACTTGCTTTTCTGAATGTTCTAAAATGACTTAAATAAGATAATTTCACTGAAACAAAGAAATGATATGATTTTTGGGGACCTGTATAGGCATTGAATATAACATTTCAGACCTGATTAATGATTTGGAATAACTTTGAGCTTTTTGAGGGCCCTGGCCTAAAAAACAATATAAGATGGCCTTTCACATTTATATCCTCAAGGGACTGTGCTAGCCAAAGTTTCCTTCCAAGCTGGATACAGAGCTTCATGCCATAGCAACTTTCAGATTTCACTGCATCAATCAAACAGATTGTTCTTGTAGTGGTTACTTCCTGGGGAATTCGCCAGCTGGGAGATTGTACCATTGAGCCAAAACAGGCCACTGGAACTGCCACACTTTTTACTTATTCATTTATGGAGCCATTTAAGAAAATGCTCTAGCAGCAGCTGCCTGTTTGTAAGAGCAGTCTTGGGGGTGTGCTAAATGAGACCTAAATTAGACTAGTAGATGATCAGATGACAAAGAATACCAAATAGACAGGTGAATCATAGAAGATGCTGTGGAACTTTCTGTAGGGCTTCCCCACTGTGACTCTGGAATAATTACAGTTTAGCTGCAATTACGTCAAGTGAAGTGTAAAGCATTGAAAATATAGACCAGAATGCCCTCCCTCCACGCTCTCGTGCTCTCTCTCTACCTCCATACACACACCCCAACCCTATATTATTTCTGGTATATGTTGTATTTGGATTTCAGGTAAGTGGCCAGTTTGCTTTTTGATAAAATAAATATGCCCTTGTTTATTTGAATGACTGTCACTAAGATTATCCACAGCCACATGTCCATTCATTTATTATATGCTTTCATAGTGGAGGGTGAGGGAGAGTAGCCAAGGATGACTCATTTGGGACTAGATACAGAATGCAGATATAACTCAAATATGCCATTCGCAAGGTTTTAGTGGATGACTGTACTCAAGGCATGAGTTTACAAATAGTCATCCTGGTTTGTGGTATGGGTTTTTTGTGCACGCTCTCCTGACAGGCATCAGCTGCTCTGTAGATTTTATTCCCGAAAACTCATTAGTCAACTTTCAACTACTTGTGTATAAATAATCAAGCTAATGTTAACTGTGTTATGGATTTATTGAGCAATTTGAGTAAGGATTAGTGATTTATGTCTATACAAATTTTTTTAATTCTAATCTGGCTTAGCCTTACCGTACTTCCAAATTCCTCCTCCCTGTCTGAGGAGGCTCAAAAAATGCACAAATATTTTAATATTCACCTAAGCAAAATATAATTAGGAAGGTAAATTTCTGCTCTGAATACCATGAGGCACAGTATGAAACTCCAAGAGAAACACATTTGAGGCAATTTTTTCACTTGTATAACTTACGCTATTTGTTTTTCCTTTCCATTAGTGTGTAATCTAGACATTGGGGGTGGAGGAGGAATTAGTCTTGTCCAAGCTGAAGCTCCTTACAAAGCACAGGTACTCTAGAAACCCTGAATAAGCGATGTGATGGGCACTGTGGAGGGGTGGGACATGCTTGAAAAGTAGTTGGGAAGCGGAATTAGGGGTCTCAATAGGTGGAAGGAAATCCTCTAAAACTGATTTATGTGATTAACTGTACACCTTGGTAAATTCACTAAAAATCATTTAATTGTACACTTAAAATGGAGTAAAGTCATGATATGTAAAGTATACTTCAATAAAGAAAAAAAAAGACACCCCCCCAAAAAAAAAGAACCTGAATAAGGCGTTGGACCAGACAATAAAAAAAGGAAAAGTGAAAGCTGACAGTCTTGCAGAGCAAAGGGACACTCCAAATCTCATGTCTGTCAGCTGGCTGGTGACAGCACCCAGCAGCTACCCAGTAGGTATCAGAACCTCCAAACCACAGCTGATGCCTTCTCTGGACCTTAAGAGAATGGGAGCTAGCTAAAAGCCATTCCCTCTTACTGATTATCCATTAGTACACTGTGTTTTTTACTGCAGAACAGATTAGAAACAATTAGCAAATGGAAAACTGAAGAAGTCCTTGCTGCTTTTAGTGTTTAGATGCAACTTTTGAACAGAATCGAAATGTTCTTTTCAGAGTCAAATGTGCCATTTTACCTGAATCCTGTCCTCTGCCATAGATTATATGCTTCAGTCCATCTAAAAATGGAAATTTTCTGGATGTGGATTCAGTATGTATTGCTGGTTGCTGCATTTATTTTAGAGGCTTTTTAGAAAGCGTTATTTAGTAAGCTAATTTTCTCATGCTGAACAATGTATATTAAAATGACGGTTGAAGCACATTCCAAAGTCAACTTTTAACTCACAATGAATATGGAACTGTATTGACTGCTATGGAGACAGTTTAATCATTCATTATTAACTAAGGATATTTTCATTTTTATTGTACTTGTCATTACCTATCATAGTGCTCATCTGAAAGGAACCATTTTATAGAAAAAAATAATAAAATTAAAGAAACAATGGATCTGATTTTGTCAATGCTCAGGAAGTGAATCATTCAGTGCCAGGCCTATAGAATTCAGGGAACATCATTAGGACCTCATGAATTTCAAGTTTACTAATGTGGAATTTTTTATATTTCTCGCATAGACTTGGATGAGGCTTTATGTAAATACAAAAATCCCTCATTTCTTATATTGATGCATTGTTTGTTTGCATTTTTATTCTACCTCCTCCAAAGAGAAGCAAAATTTGGTTAATATGCAGATTAGGATTTTTATTGAGGATTGTGTTTTATTTTTCCTAAAGACTAAGGTTATAAAGGTTAGAACCCCCTGATGAAATTTGCATCACATTTAAAGAAACAGTACTTAGTGAGATTTTGTTATTAACATTTTCACAGCTTGATTCTGTTTCTCATCATATCCCAATTATCAAATGAAATAAAACAAAGCTATTCCTATAGGATGAAACACATGGAAATGGCAAACTACCTTTGAAAATGAACAAAGAAATACTGATTGTCGCCTATTCCCACACTATTATTTTTCACCTAATGTACCAACTCTCTTTTCATTTTTTTTACCAGAGTAATCTGAGACAGAGAAATTAAATTACTATCTAATATCATTGGTGAAAACAGAAGACTATGGGAAAAACAGGGAAAACCTCCAAACAAAATCATGGTGCATCCTGGACTTCCTACAATGGAAAATATCTAATCCGATTAAGTGACACATCAGTAACATCATCAGAGTTCACAGTGAAATACTTTCATTAATTCCCACTGGCACGCCAAAGCACCAAGTATACTCAGCTTCAGAGCTTAGAAAATTAGAGCCTTCCTTAGTCATAGGTCTCTCTGAAAAGAAATAGACTCACAGTTTAGATTTATGTAAGAGGCACAAAGCAAACTGTTGCTTTGTATCCACAAATGCCAATTGTACAGGGCCACTAAGCATCTGAGAGAAAGAAATTTGAGGGTTATATTGCTTCTAATAAACCTTTCCAAGCTCTTATTTATTTAGTGTACAACAAAAGGAGAAAGCTGAGTAAGAGAGTTGTGATAGAGATTGGAAGAAGGAAAGAAAATGACGGACATATGCTAGCAAAGTAACCAATGTAGTGTGGGTCACTTGTTATCTATTAACTAGTCCTCACTCCTCCAGTGAATGAGTAGTAGTGGTAGTAGATTTCTGGAAAGACAACATGGTGCATATTATCGAAAGGAGCAGAGTTCCTTAAATGTATTTCTATTGACCTTTGGATTATACGTATAAGATGGTATTTGGGGCAGAAATGATTTTTCCTAGTTATATTTTTCTTAGGTGAATACTATAGTGTGTATATATTCTCTGTGGAATTCCCCCAAATATAATACATTTCAAATCACTTTATTTTAAAAATGAAATATATCTTACATAGAGCAACATTCAAATAAAATGTGTGCCATAGAGTACTTCTAGGAAGGGAACTCCCAATCATTGGTTTGCCTTATTAGACTAAGTGTAAACTATTTAAACAAAATATATAAGTAGGTACAAAAAAAAGGCTATAACTTATTTGCAACCACAGGAAAGCTATAACATTTCACTTCTAAAGGACTGGGTTCCTTTTACAAATTAAATTGGAAATCCAGTTAAATTTCATTTCCTCTGACCAATGTTGAATTAATAACCTATGTGATATCTTTATTTAGACATGAATACTCCAAGCATGCATCAAATTAGTAAAAGTACAAGGCTTATCAGGTTAAGAAAAAATGGTTAAGTTTATAGTGTTCATTTTTACACTGAATTTTTAAAAAATAAACTTTTATGGAACATTTTTGGCTCATTGCTTTAGAAGGCATTAATGTGATGGTGAAGATCTGTCATTCATTTTTTTCAAGCCATTACTCATGTCCTTAACATTTCAGAAGGATTAGAGAGATAAGAAGACCAACTTTCAAGATTATATAAGGTTGATAGAAAAAGCAAGCCTGTATTTCCACCATCAGCTTGAGTTAAGATCCTATATATTGACTTATACCATTGAGGTGTGATGTGGGCGAATTTTTTTCAATTTGAGGTATTTGTCAGAATATGCAGGGGTTGAGGGTTTACTCACAATTTAAGAAATAACTTCTTTAAAAAAAAGTCTGAGAAAAAAATCAAGCTGAGATTATGTAGTCTTGTAGAAATAATATTTATTATTCCTTAACTTATAAATAAGGAAAGATCAGTATTAATCTTTCCATATGTATAAATTATGAAAGCATTTGCCTGATTTTAGGAACTGTCTTTTTTTTATTTCAGGAAATTATGAGAGTACGGACATTTTGGTTACATTTTATATCTTTGCCTCTCCCTAGCACGGGTTAGAGGTATGTCCCTCACCTCCACAATGCTCACCGCGTCCCTCAGATGAGGGTCTACTCCCCCAACCCCCGAATCCCTAGTGAACACTACAACCATTTGAGCACCATAGTATTAATCAGTCAGAACCAATTTGATGGCGAGTACATGTGGAGCCCATTCTTCCCATCTTGTGTCACCTCACTTCGGATGATGGGCTGAAGGTCAATCCAGGAAAATATAAGCGGTGCTAGACCACTGTTGTTTCTTATAATTGAGTAATAGTCCATTGTATACATGTACCAAATTTTAATAATCCACTCATGAATTGATGGGCACTTGGGTTGTTTCCACGTCCTTGCAATAGTGAATTGTGCTGCCATAAATATTTGGGTGCAGATATCTTTATTATAGAATGTCTTATGCTCTTTTGGGTAGATGCCAAATAATGCTATTGCTGGATAAAATGGTATTTCTATTTTTAGCTCTTTGAGGTATCTCCAGATTGTTTTCCACAAAGGTTGCACTAATTTGCAGTCCCACCAGCAGTGTAAGAGTGTTCCTGTCTCTCCACATCCTTGCCAGCATT
>CAUYRT010016247.1:0-58767 GCA_963574885.1 Lepilemur ruficaudatus | reverse complement strand
GTACCCAGAGTAGTCAAATTTATAGGGACAGAAAGCAGAGTGGTGGTTATCAGGGGCTGGGGAGAGGGGGAATGAGGAGATATTTTTCATAGGTACAGAGTCTTAGTTTGGGAAGATGGAAAAGTTCTGGAGATTGTTTGCACGAGAATGTGAATGTTCTCAACACCGCTGACCTGTACGCTTGCTTCAGATTAAGATAGTAAATTTCATGTTGTGCCTTTTTAACTAGAATTCTCTCTCTCTCTCTCTCTCTCTCTCTCTCTCTCTCTCTCACACACACACACACACACACACACATCCATACATACCCCAAATGCTTCAATCACACGTCCTTCATTATCCCGAACCCATCCATAAGTCAGGCATTATTCTGCTCATTTCGCAGATGAGAAAAAAGAGGCAAAGGGAGGCTTTGAACCACTTATTCAAGGTCACAAGCTGCAGAGACAAAAGCAGCTTTATCCAAAGCCAGTTCTCTTTTTTTCTGTCCCAACCGCTGATCTACCACAGAGTTCAGGGGAGGGTAAAATGAGACACATCCTGAAAACATCACCCTAGTGCCTGGCACACGGAAGCACTCTGTAATGTTAAATCCTGTCTGCTTTTACCCACAATATTTCCTTTTTTTTTTTTTTTATTCAAGCCTTTATAAAAACAACCTAACCCTTTTTTTCCCCTCTGAGAATTCTTGGGTGGTGCTTGTTGAGTAAACCAAACCCTTTCTAATCACAGGTTGAGCAAATTCATTCATTGAAAAACTCACTTATCAAATAGTCACCATATGTCAGTCCTCAGCGAGGCACCATTCCAGGTACTGAGGAAAGAGACACGGGTAAGACCCTCTCCTCTGAGAAGCTCACAGTACACGGAGGGAAACAGACATGTAAACAACTTTCTTATAACACGTGATAATATTAAAAAGCAGGTACAAAGGTTAGAGGCAACGGCTGTTTCCTGTTGGGACATGCCTTGCTGTAATCCCTTCTATACCAGATTCCTAAAAAATGCTAATCAACATATAAAAAGTAATCTTCAAAGTGCACAAATAAAAAACACAATGAGTTGTTGTTACGTATCTATGAGAATAGCAGAAACCCAAACCAAACAAAAACAAAGATGCCAACTGACAACGCCAAGTCCTGGTGAGGATATGGAATGAGTGGAAACCCTTACACGTTGCCGGTAGGAATGCAAAATGGTACAACTGTTTTGGAAAAATCATTTCTTTTAAAGTTAGACATATACTTACAATATCCTCAGAGGGATGAGAGGACATGGCAAACAGGAAATAAGAATAGTTATGGGGGCCGGGTGTGGTGGCTCACGCCTGTAATCCTAGCACTCTGGGAGGCCGAGGCAGGTGGATCGCTTGAGTTTAGGAGTTCAAGGCCAGCCTGAGCAAAAGCGAGACCCCGTCTCTACTAAAAAAATAGAAAGAAATTAATTGGCCAACTAAAATATATAGAAAAAATTAGCCGGGCATGGTGGCGCATGCCTGTAGTCCCAGCCGGGCATGGTGGCGCATGCCTGTAGTCCCAGCTACTCAGGAGGCTGAGGCAGGAGGATTGCTTGAGCCCAGGAGTTTGAGGTTGCTGTGAGCTAGGTTGACGCCATGGCACTCACTCTAGCCTGGGCAACAGGGTGAGACTCTGTCTCCAAAAAGAAAAAAAAGAATAGTTATGGGGGTTAAAAGAACCAAACAGAGTCATTCATAAAAAGGAAAACATAGTTGTGGAAACCAAGACGAGAAACTTCATAGAGATTTAACCATCTGGAGGATTCAGGGAGGTCTTCCTTGAATCTCCAAGCTCTCAGTTGGAAGATCATTCCTGTTAGGAAAAACTGCAAGGATGAAGGTAAAGAACCATGAAAAAGCACTCTGCGGTTTTCAAGGGACCCTGAGAAACCCAGAGCAGCTGGAGCAGAAAGGGCAAGGCGAAGAGTTCTTTTTCACAAGGCTTCGGTTACTAGCACCAGCCGTGGATTACTTCCCAGTGAAAGTTTCCAAGTTTGAAGTGTTAAAGTGTTCCGTTTTACTTCCTACGAGCTAATCCCATCTGCGGTAGACTCTATTTTCCAAACACGGCCACCACAATGTCTCCCCCATCGTCTGCACTTTTTACAACATGATATTGACATTTCTTCCATCTAGTGGTGGGGGTCTGTGTCCCCTGTTCTTAAACCTGGGCAGATTTTTGTGACTGCCTCTACCAACAGAGTATGGCGGAAGTGATGCTCTGGGAATTCTACGGCTAGGTCATAAAATGTCAGGCAATTCTGCTTGCTTTCTTGGGACTCAGCCACCATGCTGTGAGGAAGCCCAGGCTGCATGAAGAGCCACATGTGGATGATCCAGCTGAGGTTCCCGCTGACAGCCAGATCAGTTGCCAGACATATGAGTGAAGGAACCGCAAGATGGCTTCTGTTCCAGTCACATGAGTGCAGCTGCATGAGAGACCCTAGTGGGAACTTCCCAGATGAACAGAGTCAACCCCAAGAACTACAGAAGATAATAAAGTGATTGTTTGGTTTAAGCTACTAAGTTGTGGGGTGATTCAGTACATAGCGATAGATACCAGGAAAACATCTTAGTTTATAAATCTGAAATACTAGATTTTTTTTAAGAATAAGCTCCAATTCCAACTTTGCAAGAAATCAGATGAGATGCAATTTTGCCCATAATCCCAACATTTACTACAACTGGAGCCATCAACGGGAAAACAGGACCCGTCTACCCTTGACTCAGTGCTATACACTCACCCGTCACCATCAGCAGTAGTGGGTAGGCTGAGACCTGCTCGAAAGTAAAGGCAGGGAAAGTGATGTGGACACAGAACCAAAGAGGAGAGGGAAGGTTCTTCTTTCAGCTGAATATTCCTAAACCACTGAGGAGGAGGATGGTTGTATACAATGAGCTCCAGGCTTGCCGTTTTGGCTGTGTGACCTCGGGTATATGACTTTACCTCTCTGATGCCACCATTTCCTCCTCCATAAAACAAGAAAAATGACACTTATTTTGTAAGGAGTGCCTATCCTCAAAAATATCTGGTGACAATAAACCCAGAAGGGTAAAGAAATTAGAGATACTAAGGCAAGTTTAAGTAAAAGTTATTGTCAGAACTTGGGATAGCCCAAACACAATCATTGTCTTCATATATTTTCTCCAAGTTTGTTAGATGGTCTAGCACTACGTAGCGTCAAGTAACCATTGGCTGTGGTGACGTTTCCTGCCTCCCCACGTCAGTCTCTGAGCACCGATGGCAGTTGTGTACTACACTCGTTACTGCTAGCCTGGGACAAGGCTTTTGTAGAATTTCCATGTGATGTTACTCCTCAGTCTTTGCTGGATCCCTTAGAGCAATTCTAAATGAAGTATGAATCCCTGCCCTCCCCATCCCCCGACACGCACAGCTCAAGGATATTCTTGAGTTGTGTCCTTTTGAGTCTCCTTTCAAAATGTTTTCCAAATTCATCCCCTCTCTCCTCATTCCCATCATCCCCTCTTTAGACCAAGCCACCATTGTCTCCTACCTGGACCTCTGGTTGAGATGCCCCTCTTCCTCCCACCCATTTCCAATCCATTGACCACCCATGAGTCAGCGCAACCTATAGTGTCCGCACGCCATCACCTCACTCCCCTGCTTAAAACCCTCTGACTAATTCCCCCAGTGCACTTCAGAGTAAAATCTAAATCCACACTAGATATCACAAGGTACCGCGTGATCCAGCATCTCCCACCTCTCGAGACACATGGCGCTACCTTCCTGTTGCTTTCTACCACCTGGAAATCTGAGCCCTCATTTCAACCCTCAAATACACATGTTATTTGGGGGAAATAAGGTGGCTCAGAGCCTTCACCCGCATGCTTCCATTTTCCTAGAATGTTCTCTGTTCTCCTGATTTCTCATTCATCTTTTTGAGCTCTGCTTATATCTATTTTTTTTAGGGAAGATTTTCTTGAACCTCATATAAATTTGGCCCTCCCACAATAGTGATTATGACAGCAATTATTACTATTATAATTACTACTATAAAAACAACAAAAATAATGGTAACAATAATACCACACTTTACTCTTCCTCCATAGTCATAGTTTATAAAAATATATCTACCTGCATGATTATTTAATGGAAACTCATCTTCCCCACCAGATGTGCACTAACCATGTCGTTTTGCTCACTGGTTTCATGCCAGGTCTCAGCACAACATCTAGCCCATGGTCACTGCTCACGACATGGTTTCAGGTGAGAAAAGTCAGTGAATTAACACCAGAGTGAATCTTCACTTCTACCAGCTCTGTCCTCACTCCCAGAGGATCATCTCTAGAACCACGGCTGGGAGGTGAGTGTATTTCAGAGGGGATTTTGCCTCAATGACATGAGAAGGAAAGGAAGAAGGGCGTGGGTTTTCCTGGGTGTGAGACCTTTGAGTGGCTCTATGACTTCATGTACATTTCGTAAATATTTCTAATTCTATTTTTCGTCAGTTATAAAATAGTGATAATCACAGCATTGATCTTATAATGGTGCTGTGAGGTTAAAGTAAGACAAAGCATGTAAAGGTGTTTATGCCTCATGCAGACTTAGCACTCAGTAGGTATTAGGGAGATGTCATTGTCATAGAACTATTTGGCCACTCAAAGCCTTCAACATCAACACCTGAGATAGGGGGAAAGTTTGCTTCGATTCTCAGACCACCTTTATGTTTAATACCAGGCCTTTCTAGAATTATGGATATTATTACTGAATAGGGCATCAAAAAGAAGCCAACTGGCCTTTGAGAAATTGGACCTGGGAATAGACCAAGCTGACTAATGTATGTCTGGACACCTCCCCTTCATCTCCTGCTCTCTAGGCAATAGTCCTGTGCCCACGTGTGGCTTCCCTCTAAGGCCTCGCAGACCCGAGGCTGGAGGCTGGCTCCTCGGTTTCACATGCCCAGGTCCCTGGCATGGCAGCGGCAGCAGAGTGGGCGTTGTCTGAGCGGCTGGGCACGGAGAGGACGCTCCCAGCATCTCAGAGCTTGACGACTCTGCCAAGTAGCCAAGTGGTTGAATGCTGAGGGCTGCAAATGAGGCTCATCTGTCCGTCGTGGGCGGGCTCCAGCTCCATCTGGGCGGGCTCCAGCTCCATCTGCTGTGTCAGGAGCAGGGAGAGCAATAGCAGGAAGCCGCTTGTAACACGTGGGGCCCAAGATGGGAGGCAGAAGCTTCCTCAGGAGATAGTAGAACTGTGAACCTGAAGACTCTCTCAGTCCCTTCGAAAGTTTTACAAATGAAAAAAGAAAAACAAACACAAAGACCCAGAGAATGTGGTGGGTTTGCCCACGGCCACCCAGCAAATGGCCAGGATGTGCGCCGGCTCTCTAGGACTCTAGACCACTTCTCTCTCCACACACGCACCTGCCCCAGCCTTGCACCTAACCCGTGGGTGGAGGAGATACTCTGAGCACTTGAGAAGAATAAAGTACCCCAGCTGTCTTGTCTATGTTCACATTTGTTCTTCAAGTCCCTTCTCGCTATAGAATCTCAGAATAAACCTCATTATTCACTAATGCATCTGTTCACACATGCATTCATTCAGTAATATTTTTGAAATGCTTCTATGTGTATCATTCCAGGCACAAGGGCTACATCAATTTTAAAAATGGACCTAGTTCCTGCATCCAGGAGCTCATAATCTAGTAAGCAAGACAGATATCAGGCAAAGAGAAAAATCACATAAATGGATATATGCCTATAAGCTGGGTCGGCCTTTTTTTTTTTTTTTTTTTAAAGTATTGGGCACTAGGTATGCCTGATTCACATGTGGTGGGATATTATGAAGAAGTGACTGTTATGTTTTCCCCTGACACATTTTTGTGTACAGTGGCACTTACTTGTTGGGCAGATGACCATCGGGCACCCAGAGTCTCTGTAGGGAGTTTGCACACAGAATTAGACTACAAAAGAGCCACACTCTAGGCTTTTGAGCTTCAAAACATACTATTGATATGGACAAGCATTTGCTGAGCTAGCTTTTGTTTCTGGCCCAGAAGATATGAGGAATTCTGGGCTATAGGAGAGGAAAAGTTAGAGATCAGTTAAGTCAGCTTTTGGTGCATTCTCTGGGATGGGGTTCTGTGTGTTGTCCACAGTAAAAATAAAATGCAGATTTTTCATAACCCTTGAATCCCCAAGCACGTCTGAGACTTTGGCCCTGGATCACAGATATTCCCTACTGGGGGGCGGAGCAGGGAAAGGGCATGAAGAGAGAATCAGGCTTTCCTCAGTCAGCAAATGAGGGGGACCCCCAGACCTGGGCCCTCAGAGATCAAAAGCTGGGAAACAGGCAATAACTGGCATCACGTGTCCTCCCAGCTCGGGAGTAACCACGCGGTGAATAACATTGGCTCAGCGCTGTGGCTTAGTTATTGCCTCAACATCAGATTAAGAACAGGAAGAAAAGAAGGGATGTGGGTGATCCGAGGGCTGCAGATCTGTAAGGCCATTATCTGTCTTGAGCTTCGGCCCACCCTACCGCCCACTGCTCCATGTGAGGTTACAACATAACAATAAGCCTGCAATTACATTTCACTTGCGAAAAAAAGATAGTGGTGAGTCAAGAAACCAGCACGCAGATGTAACGGGCACCCCTAGTTATGTAAGTGGGAGGGGGCCAAGTCTTGGGCTGGATTCAGAATCCCCACTGCGGGTCCATGTTCGTGGGTCTGTCTGGGTCTCCCAGTGCCTGTGAGTAGCACCTGGCCGGGAAAGGTGGAAGGCCACCAAGCACGAGAGCAGCGGCATCAGGCAGTGGGCGAGATCCAGGTTCTGACGAGAGTGGACTGTGAAACCTGGACAGACCTTGGGCTCGGGACAAGGAGACGCAGCAGCCAGCGTGGCAGGGACCATGTGATCAGAGACCAGGGAGGAAAACGAGCACCTCTGCAGGCATTAGGACAGATGACTCATGTCAGCCAAGAACCAAGCTGAGTAGTGGAAGCCACTGTAGACACGAAGTGACCAGAGGTCATACCTATGCCCCAAATACGTAAGCCCCCTGCAAATGTAGATGCAATCTTAGGGAGAAGGTTGAAGGTAGAATAAATTGAGCAAGGAAATGCAATTGATATTAGGTGGAATAAAAGCAAAAATTAAGCTAAGTTGTAAAAAAGATACATAAAGTTATTGTACATTTCAGAGAGAGAGAATGAATGGGAATGTACCTTGGTTCAAATCTCAGTTCTTCTACTTAATAGCTATAAGGCTTTGGGCCCAGCTACTGCTCTCTTGCGCTTGGTTTCCTAATACGTGATGTTCTAAGCAGGTGATGCCAACCCACATCCACCTTTGGAAGCAGGTGGAAGTGTGGGGGAGGCCACAATTTATCATCAAAGCGATGAAGGGGACAAGTACGTGGATCAGGGGTGTGAAGTGTCCTGGAATGTGTGGCGTTTCCCGCCCAATATGCGAACAGGGCCCTGCTGAGAAACACTGGAGCTAATTCCAGGTTCCTTGAGGACCAGCTGAAGAATAGCTTCTGACCACAGGCCCTGCCACTCTCATGGGTCCCAGGCACCCTCCACGTCTTGCCTGGCCAATGGCAGGCAGGAGATGGAGTCTGTGCTCACCCCAGAACACTGCCACTGGGTGTATCTCCACCGAATCACAGAACTGCCCAGCCTCCAAAGTACTTTCATCTCCCTTTCCCTCGTTACTCCCCACGGCATCTCTGGAACATGGGAAGAATCACCCCTCTTCTTAAAAGCGGGAAACTGACGTCCAGGGAGAGCACCTCACAGACAGACCTGGGACTCGAGTTCAGATTATTTCACTCCCAATGTGAGTCCCTCTTGGTGCCCTAGGCTGAAGACCAGGACCCAGGCACAGATTCCCCTCATGTCCCGGCCTAGTCTGTTACAAGTGCTCAGGGAGTACCTGGACTCGAAGGAGGCTCTTTCCCCACATGCGGAGTCTCGGGTTCTTGTCTCGGAGCTGCCTTGGACCCTGAGACAGGAAAGGACTCTGCTTGGCCCCGTCAGACCTCTCCCACTCCGACAGGCCTCACTGCCCCCTAAGAAGAAAGAGGATCCAGAAGCACCTTCCCCATATGAAACCAGCTCCTTCCTTCTCCTCTGCGAGAGGAGGGTGTCACAGGTCATCCTCTGCTCAAGTCCAGACCAACTCCTGGGTGTCTGCATCGCCTCATCCCCCCAAGCCCCAGGAACAGGCCCAGTCCTACTGATTCTTTCTCATAAACCTCAAGTCTCTCGGCCCCCACCGCTGTCCCCAGTCCTGTATCTATCCTGCCTGCCCTACTTCAGACCACCGCCCTCTCTCCCGGGACCCTCACCGGGGAAGAAGTACAGGCAACAAAGGGCTCCCAGCTCCTCAACCCACAAGAGCTCGAGGACCCTGACAACGATGGGGCGGACCCTCCGGGAAGTGGTCTGGGGCCAGGTTGTAAGTTGCGTGAGAAGGAGGAATATCTGTGTTCTCAGAAGCCAGCACAAGGCTGGGACCAGAGGAAAGTCATTTGTTGTTGGGTAAACAAACAGGAGGCTTAAAGCTGTCATAGGAGAAGGCCCTACAATAAAAAATAAAAATAAAAAAATAGAAAACAAACCAAAGAACAAATTCTATATTTTACAAATGGAGACAAGCTGGAGGTATAGGATAATAAACACGGAGTTAGTAAGGACTTAGGAAGTCATCCCGTCTAACCTCTCATTTTATTGGGCGTGGAGGGTGGGGTGGGAAATTGAGGCCCAGAGAGGTGAAATGGCTTGTTTCAGGCCACACGATGAGCCACACTGTGGGATCCACCAGGACCCTGACTCCGCAGTCACTGTTACGTTTCCCCATTTCTTCTTCTGGCTTAGGTCTTCTAGCTCTTCAAGACGTCATTCAGCCATCACCTCCTCCAGGAAGCCTCCCCCGACCCTCCGGGCCAGGTTGGGTGCCAACCATTTTGCCCCAACTGTGTCATCTAAGCTTCCTCTGGCATAGAATGTATTTATTAGACTCTATTATAATTGCCAGGGTTTTCAGGTTTTTAACATTTGGCCATAGTTTCCTAATCTTAGGAAGGGTCATTCTTTGCCGAGGGGCAGGGGCTGTCCTGTGCATTGTAGGATGCTTGGCAGTGTCCCTGCTCTCTTCCCACTGGATGCCAGCTGCATCCCCTGCAAGTTGTGACAACCCAAACCATCTCTAGACATGGTTAAGTGTCCCCAAATGGACAAAATCACTCCCCGTTGAGAACTGCTAATCTAGACTGCCAGGTCTACTAGGGCAAAAAACATCTTCGTGTTCTTCACATTCCCAGGATGCAGCAGAGGTCCTGGAACATGGTAAACATGCAATAAATTGAATCTATAATTATGAAAACACACGTGTTGTGTGTATGTATGGTTTCCAAAATATGTTGTCAAAAGATACAAGAATTTTTGTTCTTCTGGGATGCATTCAACATTTCCATGTGTTTATGATGCATTGTTAAAACAAAAGTAACAAAAGATGTTGGTGTTAATTGGAATTTAACAACCCTTTGTTTCTGGATTGGTGAGTGAGAGAGAGAGAGAGAGAGAGAGAGAGAGAGTATTCATCTCTTCTCACTGATAGACAATATTCAAACAATATTCCCTTGGAGAAGAAAATGGATTTTCAGCGAAACAAGAAAACCCTTTCTCCATTTCATAAAAGAGACATTATCAGGCCATTAAAGCATCATTATATATTGAGTTCCTAATGCACTGGTCTTTACTTGGGAGCACATGACAATCTCAAAGAATTCTTGTTGCCAGATGAACAGATTGGGAAGTAAGATATTATGAAATGTGGTATTAGGCAGCAGATAAGTAATTATGTGACAAGCAAAATACATTATTCGACATTTCAAAATATTTCCACTTCATCACCAGTTCATTAAAATCCCGCCTCCTCTCTCATGGCCCACTAGGATTTTACATCAAGATTATTTACCAAAAAGAAAAAAAAATCATCAAGATAAGTGAATTGTAATTAAGTCATATGATTGTTTTGGCACTTTTCGATGAGCCAAAACAGACATGGGAAATCAGACTCAAATTGTCGCTGGAAGACTCAACGATGGCTGCTCTTGCTAGCATGAAGGTGATAGTGAGATGCTGTTTTCATTATTATCTCACACAAAAAGGGAACTGAGGAGCCATAGAGGGTGCCACAAGAAAAGAGAGAAGTCAACCCAAAATTAAGATTGTGCATCTTTAAAGAGAATTATATTTTATGCTATGGCTAACGACTGAACTCAATAACAAACTCCCCTAAGGAAGAGAAATCAGCCAGTGACCTGGCTTCTGTGTAGTCTCTCTTCCTAAAGCCACCTGTTTCTTCAAGCAAAGACTTCTCGTGCACTTAGAACCATATCGACGCACAAGCGTTATGACTAGGGAGCTTTCCAAGCCCCTGGGCGTCTCAGAACCAGGCATAAAGTGAGTGCCCGTTTAATACTCGCCGATTGATTGACTTGAAGACCAACTGATTTAACAAGGACAGTAAGCAAAGCAGAGCCCCCAGCTTATAAAGAAAATAACCATGAGCCATAATAGTTAAAAGAAGCAAGATGTATTCAGTTAATCCATTTAGCAAAGGCAGAAGAAAGGAGGGAGGGAGAGAGGGAGAGGAGAAAAAGGAGAAGTTGGGGGAGAGAAGGTAGAAAGGAAGGAAAGCAGGAAGGAAGAAAAATTTTCTTATAGATATGCAGCATACCAAACACTAGAATAAGCATTTTCACCTGGGTGATTTCATATAATAGCTACTGTAAAACTAGAAGTAAGTCCCATTACTAGTATCATGTAATAAATGAGGAAAGAATCAGAGAGAGATAAAGCAATGCATTCAGCATCACATAATGTGGCAAGTTTATCATATGCATATGAATGTTCACGCATACATGTAAACACGATCATGTTGCCTCCTAAAATGCTCCAGTGGTTTCCATTTTCTCGAGATAAAGATGGCAGTCCTCACCTACTGTGGCCCACACAGCCTCCGCCCACCCCTCCTGCCTGGTGTCCTACCGCTCCCCCCTCACTCGCTATACGAGGTCTGGAAAGTATCCAGCCATGTAACCATTCTCGTTACATCACCAATGGCTGGATACTTTCCCAACAGACCTCGTACTTTCAGCCGCCTGGACTCCTTTCAGATTCCCAAATGTCCTTTGTCCTTTCTCTCCCAGGACAGGACCTTGGCAAACACTGTCTCTTCTGCCTGAAACACCCCCATTCATCCCCACCTAGTCAGCCCCTGCCCTTCCTTCAGGTCAGCTGCAGGGGAGGCCTTTCCTGGCGCCCCTGGCTATATCCATGGCCTCAGTTATTCACTTTCCCAGGACCGCATCCCTCCTTCATCCATTCCATCCACCTGCTGGCAATTTCACACCAGCCGCTGTGATCTGTGGATTAATGGACCACCCCTCCGTTGTACCAGAAACGCCTGAGTTCAGGGGACTTGTCTACTCCCTTCACTATTTTATCTCCTGCACCTAGCACAGGATGTGGCATGCAGATGGCTCCATAGTTACCTATCCTAGGAATGAATGAACAAACAGAAATATATTTCAAATGCCTATAGTTTTAAATACATGTGCAAGAACTCAGAATCTGATTGCCACACCAGCCAGAGACCCAGTGCAACCCAGGAAAGCCCCAAGAGAAGAGAGTGATCCAGGGCCGGGACACAGAGTGTAAGTCTCCACCCGGAGTGATCATCTGTCATCATTAGCCCTGGTGGAGGCTGGAGACTGTACTACAAAGACTGCATTACTCTCTGACTTCTGGTCCAGGCTGTTGGTAATTGTTTTAGAAACCCAAAGCCAGGAATCTGACACAATGTTTTGTTTCCTCCTCTCTTGAAAATGATAAGTCAGCCGCATAGTGTTTTTCATAAATTCTTCAGCCAGACTTGCGTTTTTCCGACCACATTTCACATTAAGGATTCTTTATGAAAATGGCTATAAGAGAGAAATTTAATGGGATTATGATTTTTTTTAAAGCCCTATCTCTCTAATTAATACCCTAGAGGGGGAACTTTTTTTCTCACATAATGGCCTTTCAGTGTTAAAAGGCCTTAATATTATGGTAAAATATGTTAACTTTCCTGGCACTCTGACCCAACTGATAGCATGAAAAGGGAACGCATCTGTCTTCCTGGAGCTGCTGCCACCGCAAATGGTGTTGTTTTTGGTATTTTCGTAATGAACTAATCAACTGCTTATTCTGTAATTGCGTCTACATTAAAAACTTATTACCCTGGAAAAGGACTGCACTGCAATTGACCTCCCAACCAAAGTTGGAAGGGGAGAGCATCTCATAGCAACTGTAAGACAGAGGAAACGGCCAAACCCAGGGGAGGATATTTTTCTCTTCTGTGGAACAGGTGTGAGGTCTTCTACAGGGTCACCATATGCAGAGAGTTAGAAATCCAAAAACAGTAGAAGCTGCTCCCACTTTGCTAAGGTCCATGCCTTGGTAGGCTTCACTATAATTACCAAGATGGTAAAAACAACAGCTATCATGATGACAATCACTTATCAAGCAAAGCATTCCTGCTAGGCACGGCACACACATCATCTCCAACTCTCACGGCAACCCTGTGAGGCAGGTATTGATACTCACTCTACTGGCAAAGCAGTTGGGGCTCGAACAGGTGAGGTGACTTGCCCGAGGCTGCATAGTTGGTCGGTGGCAGAAATGGGACATGATTGTGCCCTTTCAAATGCACAGCCCACATCCTGAGCTCCTAGCCTGTTGGAGGGTATTGGAAAATGAGAAACTAGGTGCTGAGGAGCTCCAGAGCAAATCCAAGCTCACTAGCTGCCCCTGAGCTCTCACTGCTTTCTGGCCAGCTTTCCCCATGGCAGCAGGTCACAGCCTCCTCAAAGGCTCCCTTCTCCCTTGCATGGTGTAGTAGAGAGACAATGCTTTGCAGTTTGCCACTCTCGGTGCACTTAAGAAGACTGGGGCCATGTGATTATATGTTGGCCAATGAAGTACAGGCAGAAGCGATGTAAGCCACTTCCAGGCCACGGATGTGGCAGTGCTGGAGGCAATGGTTAGCATGGCATTGCTACAAGATGGACTGTCCATGTGTGGTTGAATTTGTATAAGTAAGAAATAGAGTTTTATTGGATTGAGCTCCTGAATTTACAGGTCTGTTCATCACTGCTACATAGCCTAGGTTAGCCTACCTGGGCTATGCCCTCAAAGAATCATCCTCTCTCTCTCTCTGTTCTGCAGTTAATCAACAGTCATTATTAAGCACCTCTGGTATGCAAGGCAGCAGAGATATGAGGGCAATCAAGACAGATGCGGTCCTGTTTCTCAGAGTCTGGTAGGAGTAGCAAGACAAATAAGTAGACAAATGAATACACAAATTAAATAATTACAACCATGGTACTTTCCATGAAGGAAACCAACAAGTTTGCTGAGATTGAGAATTGCAGGTAGTCAGAAATGGGCTCTCCAGGGAGGTAACCATCTTAGAATGTAGGTTTTATCATTATTCAGATATGGCAAGGCCCACAGACAAGGAGATGATTGCCACTGCAAAGGTAGCCTGTTACAGTCACAGATGAGGAGGGCATTGCCACACCATGGGGGTGGGAGCCACGTGGGGAGCATCAGGGCTGCTCTGGAGGCAGAGGAAGCAAGGGGAAAACATGGGTAAGAGCCTTTATCATAGCTTCTGAGGAAAGGAATGGACAAGGCAGGGTCAGTGGGTTTAGAACTGGCTAGTTTGAATAATTTTGGTGGGCTCTAGAGCACAGGGGCTGTCAGTTGCTGTCTGTACCTGTCCCTGGAGTGATTAGGACAGGTGGATGGTGACCTGAGTATAAGAGCCCCATAAAGGAGGTGGTTGGGGATATGGCTGTGGCTCAGTTGGCTTCCATATGAAAGGCATGCTTGAGGCAAGCCCGTCACCATCTCCAGGAAATGGCTGACCCTGGGAGGGGCAGTCCCTCCAGGGTCAGCACGGCTCCAAGACTTTAAAGCATCAAATACAGAAACTAGAAAACCTAGTTGTCACAGACATGCAAGCGGGGACCTTAGTAGGGAGAAGCCATCAGCCATGGGAAGAGCAGTAAGTCGTGCTTGAAACACACAGAACAAGATATAAAATCTAAGCAATAAGACAGAGAAGGCGTCACCGGAAATGCAGGGACAAGAACAAGTCAAGGGAAGAAACAGTTCCAAGAAGAAGAAAGGAGTGGGCAACTGTGCCCAATGCTGCTAAGAAGTGGAGTGAAATGAGAATAGGAAAGTATTCTCCTAAAGAAAAAGGAAAAATCTTGATAGAGCATTCTACCCACTGCCTCCTCTTCTTCCCTACTGCCCCCATTGTGGTCTGGCTTCTTTGCCCAGAACCACCTGTGACTGTCACCAGGAGTCCCCCACTGTCATATCCAATGGCCTTTCTTTTGTCTTTACTTTCAACAGCTTCTCTGCAACATTTGGGGGTGGCGCCAAGGACAAAACAGAGAAAAATACCTGCCCTTATGGTGTTGACATTCTAGCAGGGGACAATCATTACACAACAGACAAATGTAAGATGTCAGGTAACACAGAGACCCTGGGGTAGGTAAAGCAGGGAATGCAGAGGGCACGGAGGAAATGCGGGGATGAGTTTCATTAGAAGTGGCTAGGAAAGGTCCCTCCCACTGTGCCTCCCCAGCCACACTAAGACATGTGCACTTGATCCCAAAGCAAAGGGGATGTTCTGAGACAGTTAAGGTGGGGAGTGGCATAAACTGATCTCTTTTATCACAAGGGCTGAGATGGAAAGGATAAGTTGACTGGTAAAAGGGGAGAGAGAGGGTGTTCCAGGTAGAAGGAAAAGTGCAAGCCAAAGCCCAGAAGCATGAAAGGGTAGCATATAATTGTCAAAACTCTTAGCAGTCTGACACTGCTGGAGTTGGGGGCATGTGGGATGGATAAAAGCCGCAATCTTGAGCTTCACTTCTCAGGACCTTGGTTGCCTCATCTATGAAATGGGAAATAAAATTGACATTTGCAGGATCAAAGAAGTCATATATAAAATCCCAAGACCAACCTCCCGCAAACAGCAGCCATTAACACATAATGGCTGTTGTTAGGAGGATGACTTCCCAGTGAGGATTCAGTGGCGGGAAGATCACAGGCCCCACACTCTGGCTGATAACACCTGTTATTTTTCTTAAAGGTTGCACTGAAACCCACCACGTGGAGCGAAGGCTGCTTCTTGGGCTTGATTTAAAAGCTCCCCGCTGTTTTCATAAAGATCTGTTGACATAATTTATTGGGAACTGTGTCCATTAACATTTCTAAGAGCTCAATAAACCCCCTGAACACCCTAGTAAATTAATCTTAATGAATACACAGCAGAAAGGACCGTACTCGCTGATCAGTATGCGATAGTGTGTCTCCCCTGCTGCCTGTCGTGGGAATGGCTGGAGGTGTGGAACTGTGAGCTGCCTGAAGACAGAGAAGAAAGATGTTGCAAAGTGTCTTCTCCACTCATGGTCTAAGGAATCTGCACCCACCTTAGCCTCAGTGCCTCTCCACCTATTGGAAAACATGTAATAGGAAGTTTCCTAAATCTCTGTCACTTTCACAGTCATTGCCAAATTCGACCACCACCTATACTTGTATTTATTAAATAACTCTCTTTAAAATAAATTCAGGTCTAATGTCACTAGCTTTGATTCATTCTAGGCAAACTGAACTGCTGATGATAAAAACTATAATATATGAGATAAAAGAAATATACTGGATTGGATTAAAAGCAGATTACACAATGGAGAAGAAAATAGCAGTGAATTGGAAAACACTAATAGAATCAAGTAAAATTAAACACTGAAATTTAAAAAAAGAGATAGCAAAACATGAAAAAAGAGCATCATTGAGCTGTGGAAAATATCAAGTGACTTAATATATATATAGAATCAGAGTCCCAAGGGAAAGAAGGAAGGAGAAGACAGAATAAACACTTGAGCAATTAATAGCCAAGTATTCTCGAAACATTATGAAAACTCTACACACACAAATCCAAGAAGGTTAACAGATCACAATAAGAAGAAAACTATGCCAAGGCTCAGCTTAACTAAGTTGCTAAAAACCAACAAGAAAATCATAAAACAGCCAGAGGAAAAAAGGACATATTATATTCACAGAGGAAACAGAGATAAGAATAACAGCATTATTTCTTATCAAAAACAATATAATCTAGAAAAAATATCCATAGATGAACCATATTTGGGGCCATAAAAATATACTCAATGATTTCATAAGGGTTCATATCATACAAAGTATATTTTGTGACCACGTGGAATTAAATTAGAAATCCATAATAGAAAATACCCAAATATGTGGTAACTAAAAATTCACTTCTAAATAACCTATGGGTCAAAGAAAAAATCAAGAGGGAAATATATTTTGAACTGAATAGAAATGAAAACAGAACATATCAAAATGTGTGGCATGCAGTTATAGCAGTACTTAGAGGGTAATTTATAGCATATGTGCCCACATTAGAAGATCTCAAATGAATTACTTCAGTGTCTATTTTAAGAAACATTTAAGAAAGAAATAATATTCATCATACCAAATCTTTCCAAAAAAAATTGAAGAGGAGGGAATATTTTACAACTCATTTCCATGAGGCCAGCATTACCCTGATACCAAACAAGGACATTATAAGACTACAGACCAATGTCCACCATAAACATAGATGAAAAATTTCTAAGCAAACTAAATTCATCAATAATACCTCATGACTAAGTGGCAATGATCCAATAAATCCAAGGTTGGTTTACCATTTGAAGATCAATCTGTGTAATTTATAATAGTAACAGTCCACAAATGAAAAACCATAAGATCATTTCAATGAATGTAGAAAAATTATTTGATAAATCCCACATCTATCACCAAAAAAAAAATAACTTACAACAAACTAGGAATAGAGGGGAAATTCTTCAAACTGATAATGAGTGTGTCTATGAAAAAATGTACAAATAAACATCATACTTAATAGTGAGAGACCCAATACTTATCCCGTAAGGTCAGGAAGAAGGCAAGAATATCTATTTTCACTGTTTCTAATCAATATTTTACAAGAGGTTCTATCCAGCAAAATAAAACAAGAAAAAAAAAAAGAGAGAGAGAGAAAAGAAAAGGAATCCATATTGGAAAGAAAAAGTTAAAACTATCTTTATTGGCAGGTGAAATCATCATATATATAGATAATTCTTTGGAATCTACAAAAAAAAATCTATTACAACTAATAAGTGATTTTAGCAAGGTTGCAAAGCACAAGGTCAATATGTAAAACTCAATATTATTTCTATTGCATACTAATGGACTATTGAGAGATTTAAAGTTAATAAAAACACTATTTACAATAGCATCAAAAATAATGAATACTTAGAGATAGATCTGATGTGCAAGGCCTGCACGATGAAAACTACAAAATGTTACTGAAAGAAATTTTAAAAAACCTAAATATAGAACTATACCATGTTCATGGTTTAAAAGACTCAGTATTTTAAGATGTAAATTTTCTCCAAATTAATCTATAGATTCAATGCAATCATAATCAAAAATTTAAGCAGACTTTTTTTCATAGAAATGACAGTCCAATTTTAAAATTCATATGGAAATTCAAAAGATCTGTAATAGCCAAAGCAACTTTGGAAAGTAGAATAAAGTTGGCTTAGAAATGTTAAATAACTTTCCCAATGTCAAATAAAGATTACTTCTTTAAAAGACATTTGGAACTTATTGGGCACTCATCTTGCCTCCCCACAGGACTGCTTCTAGGTAGGTATTTTCATTTACATTTTCTCATTTCATCCTTACTATGACCTTAGATGTTTGGCAATTTTGGCTTCTTTTCACAGACAAGGAAACTGAGATGCAGGTAAGTTTAAGTGACTTGCCCGAGATCACTTAGGTTCTGTCCATGTTCTTTAAGTTCGTGAGCTTTAAGAACAAGAGAAGGATAAAGACTGACTCAGAATTTCTTTTCTTTCCTTCTTTCTTTCTTTGAAATAGAAAACATTATAAATAACACACTCACCTTAAGAATTAGGACTGAGAAGAACCATCTTTGGACAGACAGGATAACTACTCACAAGGTGATAAAATAGGATGTGCTTAAAATCCCTTCCTCTTTTTCTTATGTAAGTATTTTTTCATGTAAATGTATAACTGAATTTGCTTTCTTTTTCAGAGCACTTGTAATTAAATCTTTTTCAAGTGTTCTGACATCCACTTTGCTAAGATTTGTTTCCATTTTCTCATGACAATGATCATATACCTACTTGATAATAGGCACCTACTATTAATATATAAAATGGCATTACAACAAAATTTTGCATGTAACACATCGTCAAGGCCCAGTAATGGCCTACTTCCAGTTTAATTTGCCGTAACCCAATTCTATCACAGAGAACAATTTGGACAAGCTTTGAGTTTGTTTTAATGGCATTTGGTTTATCATTCTAGCAATCAGTCCCATGTATTAAAGATGTTCTCTACACTCAGCACAGTGATTGATGCTAATGCAAGGTATAAAAGAACATCTCTACCTCTCAGAGTGTTTTTCCTTGACAGTCCTACAAGAATCACCTGAAAATCTTGTTTAATTTGTGTCTTAATGACTCCTATATCCAAACAAATACCTCCCTTCCCTGTTTCCTGAGAAAGAATTACACAATTCTACGCCCACTCATAACTCCTAAAAACTCATACTTATTCTCCTTATTTCTTCTACACCAACTAGTTCTCCAAAGAACCTGAGAAAAATATGCAAACATGCTGTCTGCAGGAGAAAGCTCTCTCCCACCTGCTTCTGAACATCCACCCTTCCGGCTACTTTTACTAAACCTTACGTTACCGATTTGAGAACACTGGGGGTCACATGGGCTACGGCATCTTCTGTTGACAGCCACACTGTAGGTCTACTCTACCATCACACTATCCCCTTCCCTAGTATGAAATACCCAAGAAAACAAATCTTTAGAAGCTTCCCATTTCAAACTCTCCACCTTCAGCCCACTTATAACTTTATTCACCCACTATATGTAATAAGAAAAGAAAATGAAAGATTATTTTTTTAGAGATGGGATCTCAAAGTCAGATCATAGCTCACTGCAGCCTCGAACTCTTGGGTTCAAGTGATCCTCCCACCTCAGCCTCTCACCTAGCTGAGATTGTAAGCGTAAACCACTGAATCCTGGGAGGCTGGAAGATCTAAGAGCCAAGGGGTAAAAGACCTAGAATTCAGAGATAAGAAAGACAGACTGGTTCCTCAGTGCTTGGGTCCTGACCAAGGGTGCATGCGTCTGGATCAGCATAGGAGGAGATGGCTGGGACAGAAAAATGCCTTTGAGTCCACATGGATGTGACATCTTAGATGTAGGTGAACAGTCCAAGAGTGAGAGGAGAAAAGGGCTGAAAGTCAAGACCCAAATGAAATAGTATGATTAACTGGGTCAGAAGCTGCTCAGAAGAATGTTGCAAGATAAGTTCAGAGAAATCAGTCAGAAATAAGACAGATCAGTGAGAAGGTGTTACGGTCCAGGTCACATGTGCAGCTGAGTCTAATGACATAAAGGCCTGGACATCTGGGAAAGATATCCTGAGGGATGTCACAAAAAGTGACCCATCAATGTATCAAAAATCCCACCACTGCTTTTGAATTTTGATAGTCCTAGAAGGTTCTATTTTTCCACAGATATCCCCCAAAGCCCTGGACAGCCTGGAGCACTGAACAGACCATACAACTCTCTCTGCTCACAGCTTCCCAGGGCCAGCCAGGAGAGTAAAGTCTGAGAATTTCTATGCCTCCTTTGAAATATATATGTCTTTGGTTCTAACCAGGGTTTTCCTTTTCCAGCAAATTATTTGTAAAGCTTTGGCTCAAATGCTAACTTAACGCCTCCTGCCATGGGGAATGGGACAAGGAAGAAAAACCACGGTCATTTCAACACCGATATCTACCCTGGGGCTGAAAGTCTGCTTGTTTCCTTGAAGCCATCCAGGCTGAAAAGGAGAGTGCTGATGTCTTGCCTACCCTGTCTCAGCCAGAGGCAGTGGAATGAGGAGGCTCCGGGGCAACATCACTACTTCTCTCCTGTCGGCATGTTCCTCGCAGAGGTGTTCCGACACATCTATGCACACGTTTGACAAGGCGGTCGTGAAATATGAAGTTCAGAGGGCTGTACCTTTAAACTAAGCCCAAGAGGGCATTAAAACTGTCCCCAAAGAGCACACGCTAGAATTTTCTCATCAGATTTTGTTCTCATACTTCACGTGACCCAGTATAGCACCTCGTGGTCTTCTATTTTCAGCCTCACTATTTTGTAGGAAATAAATTTGAAGGGACCAGGACTGCCCATGCAGCATAATATACAACTAGGACAGGGACTAATGTTAATCAACAAATATAAGCTTGTATTTGGTATATTCCTCTGGGTATATTATATATGCCCAGTGAATAGTATATACTAGGCACAATAATAGGTAGACACCAAGAAGTAGAAGATACAGGTCTGACTTGTAGAAAATCTATTTGAAAAAGTCAAGATAGCAAGTAATATTAACTAAACCTTATCATCACCCTCTCCCTCCGTCACTGTTCTCTAACCATGCTAACCCATATCTGTACCCAGAACACACCAGCTCATGCCTACCTCAAGGACTGTTCACCTGTGGTTCCTTCTACCTGGAACTCTCTTCCCCGGGTCTTCATAGTTCTCACTCTTTCTTAGAAGGGACCTCACTGGCATCCACACATAAAGTTTTCCAACCTTCCCTGATTTCATTGTTTCAGAGCCTTCCCCTACCATGATATGAAACTATTTTTTATTTCTTTCTTTATTTTCTCTCTCCCTTACTAGAATCAAAATTATCTGAGAGAAGATAGCTTGTTTGTTTTATTATCCGCTTAATTTCCAGTGTCTTGCACATAGTAGACACTCAACTAATATTTGTGGAAGGAAGAACAACAGTGAAGAAAAAGAGGAGGCAATATGATCTTCAGAAGCATTCAAAGAAGGCAGAAATTGCTGGGGACTGAAGGGTCATGGAGAGCTTCACCCAGGGAATGAACTTGAACCTGGGCCTTGGAGAATGCGAAAATGATTTGGGCGTATCCAGGAGCCTATAATCTCCTCTAAGGGGGGCCATATATAGGTAGCTGATACCTATGGAACCTGGTACCAAAGGAAAGCTCTGGCGGCACAGAAATGTAGCAAATGTTTATCAAGAGAAAAGCATGTGCTCAAATGATGCTCTGATTAATGAACCAAGAACCAGCCATAACCATTTCTGTCAATCTTCTGCATGACATTTTACTCTACTTTTAGTTAAGAGAACAAGACTATTCCCAATCTTGATCTCCTTCTGAGAACTGGTCAGTACTGGGCTCTTTTCTCTCAAATCTCAAAAATAGTTGTTCTCAGGAACCTTCATGAGCCACTAAGAGTTTGGAGCCAGATCAGCATCATGGACTCAGGCAGCCTCTCCCTCCTCCACAGCTCGGCAAGGGAAGCCTTCTGGGAACCAATCCAGAAACTCAAGCCCTGAAGCACCTTCTAGAAACTGGGGCAGGAAACCAGCATTTGTTGAGCACATAGAATGTGATAGGTATTATGCCTAATTCATGTTAATTTATGTAACGTTCACAATAATTCCTAGAAATAGGTCTTGTTTTCCAAATTTTACAGAAGAGGAATCCATATTGTAGTTGACGATCTAGTTGTGCCTATTTATTTTTGTTGTGTTGTTGCATTTTTAAAATTATCTTCAACATCTCTTCCTATGTTTAGGAGTTCCCAATTTCTTGGAGAGAAATAGAGCCTACCTCTATGTACTTTCCCAGCCTCCTTTGCTGCTCAGGCAGGAGCATGTGACCTGGGCTTGGCCAATCAGATGCATCAGCCATAGATTTTGAATTAGAAGTTGGTGACACAAGAAACAGGGACAGTGAAGATGCCATCTTGGGAGCAGTAACACCATGGCAACAATCAGTGCCTCCAGTGGGGGCAGTATCAGGGTCCTCCCAGGACAGCTTTTTTGGCATGGTTTTGAGGGTGGTCCTGTCTCTCTTTGTCTCTGCTCATTTTCTGAGCAAGTTTCTCAGACACCCTGGAAATTCCATGAGCTTCCTTTCAATATGTTTATTTTCTGCTAGAATCATTTAGAATTGGGTTCTTTTGTTTGCTCCCTGATTCAGCCTCAGGGAGAACAAGCAAGTCCCAGTCCACTCCACGAGAGGCAGAGCTGGGATTTGAATGCTGGTCAGTCTCAAGATAAAGCACATGCTTTTTCCACTGTGGCTACACTGCTCCTAGGGGAAACACTGTCCCATCTTACAGAGGAGGCATAGAGAGGTGAGGGAATCACCCTGCCTGGAAGTGACTAGGGCCCTGGTTCTTTCTAACTCACCACACTCCCCTACCCCTCCATTGCCCATCACCACTTTTTCACTTCCTGACATAGAAATCTTGTTGCAAGCTAACTGAGGAGCCCGCATTAGAGGGAATGAGAAGCCTACAGATACAGCAAAGCAGGAGAGTGTTGATACCAGACAAACAGAGGTAGGTGGGGGCTTGCTGGAACTTGAGTGGCCATCCCTGCAACTTTCTTCTCAGAACAAGACACTGACAGTTCCTGGAAGGCTGGGAAAGGGAATGAATGATTGGGAGCAAGAAGGGAGGACGCTGGCAGGCAGCAACAGTCATCGAGAGGTCACACTGAGCTGCTCTGACCCCGTTTCCCCATGTGCCAAAAGGGGATGACACCACCAACTGCACAGGTCTGAGAAAATGAGCAATAGCAATTATAGCCACAACATACCACACCAAGTATGTACCACACCCTATTTTAAGTGCTTTCCATATATGGATCCTTCCAATCCTCACCCAAACCTTATGAAATGGGTACTTTTGTGATCTCTGTTTTACTGATGAGAAACTGGGGCACAGAAAGGTTCAGTAACTTGTCCAGTGACAGTAAATAATTGGCAGAGCTAGGATCCGAACCCAGGTGTTCAAGTTCCAAAATGGGAGATCTTCCATTCTCTGCTAACCAAGTATTACAATGCAGGCAATAGAGCTTTGTGATTAAAAATTGTTTTGCACATATTAGCTAACAATGTACTTAATGCCATGATAGCTTGGAGGCTCCACAAAGGTTGACTTAGGTCTGTGTTAAAGGGCAGCACCCAGCACCATGTTTAACCTAGAGGGGGCAGGTAGAGCCATGTAGTGGGATGGGTGGGTGAATGGATGGATGGATGGATGGAAGAATAGATGAATAAACATGTAAGGATTCAGATGGTGGCAGGGGAGATGAAAAGGAAAGAGCCATTTGGAACCAGGAAAGAGTAGAACATAGAAACCAGGCTTTAAATAGGGATCCTCTGATGCATGCTTGAGAAGCTCTCAGCCAGATTTCCAAAAGAAATTTGCAAATTGCACTTATATATCTTCTATATAAAAAACACTTGATAAATGTTCAGTTTCTTCTTTCTTGGCTTCATGTATTGATGGTGCACACAATGTGGAAATGTAAGCAAAGATGAGAGAACACCTGGTTGCACGTATGCATAGTGATGGGTGTGCCTAGGTTTCGGGAGAACAACATCCTCCCACAGGTATGCCTAGCTGTTGGTGTGCACAGTTGTGCAAGGAAGTAATTATATGTGTGTGTACAACTGGGCGTGTCAATGAGTGTTTGCAGGATCATGTGCATATGCACATGTGCGCACAATTACTAATGGGCTGGCACTTATTTAGAGCTTACTATGTGCCAGGCTCTGCCCTAAGCACATTGCAAGTGTCACCTAATTTAATCCTCATGGTGGTGACGGATGCATCAAGTTATGCACCTGTATACGGCTCTGTCTGAGCTGTACATACACAGATTTCTATTAGGTAAGCACAGGCTCAGGCTGGCTGTCAATTTTCTGCTGCTTAACCGAAGCTACATGAATAACGCCGGGAAGGCACCACTTCCCTGGACTGGAAGCGGTAACAATGAATTAAAAGATAGATCATAAAATCCTTTCAAAATACCATCCACTTAAGAAACAGCAGACACCCAGCTTGCGTTTTCTTGCTGTGTAAACACATTCCCACCACCCCACTCACTTAAATAAGGCTCACTCCACTTCGGCATCCCCGCAAACACATTTTTTACAGTTTCTTTTTCAAAAACAAGATTGCTCCCTCGGCAACTGTTTCCAAGCACATTCCCTCATTCTGGGAGAGGGAAGGGAAAAAAAGCAGAGAAAGGCTCTTGTTACTATACAGGGAACACAGAACAGGGGCACGGGAAGCAGGGAAGAGGCAGAAAAGCAAATGACATGTTCTTCACCACGTGGGAATCGACCAAATGTCTCCTGACCCAGCAGTGTTTCCTCCAGGCCCAGTCATTGCCACTTGGTTCAAGGGCTGTGGTCCAGATACCCCGACTAGCACCTTGTTCTACCCCCACCATGTATGCATGCATGCACACACACACACACACACACACACACACACACACACACTTAAAGGTGAGAGGCCACCCCTGAAGCAGGCTGGTGGAGATAATGATCAGATTGAAGTCATTTCCCTCAGAGGGGGGACATCTCGTTAGCAGTGCCATTTTCTCAACATTATGCTGACAACCCAACAACCACAGAAATAGTGCCAGGGTGAGGGGAAGGGTAAGAGACTAGATGAGATGAAGCTGCCATCTTTCTCTATTCTAATCTGCTCCACTCCAATCCATGCCTGTAATCCAATCAATAATTCCTTTCCTCCAATTCATTACATTCCAGTCTATTCCATTCTAAGCCATTCCATCCCATGGGAGTCCAACTCATCCCATTCAGTCCCAGATCAATCCCTTCTGTCCTAATCTACTTCCATTCCACCTCATTCCTCTGCAACTCAACCTCTTGCATTTCAAGCCATTCTTCCCCAGTTCATTCCATCCCATTAGATCTCACCCCATTTCATTACTTCATTGTCCTTTTAATCATTTCAATTTGTGCCAATAACTCCTACAGGAAGTATCTCACCAGCATCTACAATGTGAGCAGCCATGTGCCCTGAGAGGGATGTGAAGACAAGGACAGGGTCTCCATCTTTGCAGTCTTCTTGGGGGAGTGGAAACAGCCCTTACAAAACAACATGAGAACCATGTAACCCTGTTTGTCTTCAAAGGCCCAGGTAAATCAAGAATCATGGGCAAAGGAAAGACCCTAAACCTGAAATCCTAACTCTCTACACAGGTCATGAGTGAGAAACCAAGACTGCTTTGGTGCTGCGCAGAGTGGAGGCAAGAAGTTAGACTAATAAGTGGTCAAATTCCAGATCTTCTCCTTAGCAGCTGTGTAGACAGGGTTATGCCACTGCACCCAACAGCCTCAAAAACCTAAGTGGCTTAAACCAACATAAAGTTTTATTTCTCACTCACAATTCACGTGTCTCATACATTGACTAGGGGCTCTGCTCTGTCCTCATTGTCAAGAACCAGCCGACAGAGCAACGACTGTCCAGAACATCGCCCGTCTCCATGATAGAGGAGGAAAAACACATGGCAAATTATGCATTGGCTCTTAAAACTTTCACCTAGAAGGGGTCCACTTCATTTCTGCTCACATTTCACTGTCCTGAGTGAGTCACAGGCTTCTTCCCCCACTCAAAGGCCAGAGAAGAGAAACCACACTTTGGGAGGGACAAAGAGCAAGGAAATTCTCATGTGCTTGGGAGGAGAACTGGACATATTTGGTGGGCAGTGCTGATGACTACCATGCCAGCTAGGAACCTGTAGTCCCCACCTTGAAGTTCCTTAAGCCTCAATCTCCTCACCTGTAGAATGGTGATAATGAAAATCTACTTCTTAGGTTTGTCAAAAATATTAAATGAGATAGGTATAGAAAGAAGCCAGCACATAGTAGGCATTTAATATGAATTCCCTTCCCCGAGCCTCTGCATATATCTCCCTGCCAAAATCCTTGTAAAAACACTGGAGAGACAAGCTAGATGGCTGTCATCTGGGAACAAAGAAGAGCTTTCAGCCTACCCCAGCCCCCATTCCCACCCCAGCCTTCGGATCTGTTGCCTCTACTTGCAACAGGAGCTCCAGCCACGTGCCTGTTGATGAACCATCTGCTTCACAAATGTAATTATATCACAACACTGATTTCTGATGGGCACAGACCAATACCCAGAGAGGCTTCGTTCCCAAACACTGCAGAAAAAAAGTACCACAATCCCCAGAGCAGAGTGTAATCAGAATGAAGGATCATCAAGTCCAACGCTTTCTTCTGCTCCAGAGGAGACTGGCAAATGTCCTGGAACATCAGGTCTGAGCCCCTCCAGAGGGTCACATTTCCCTGCTTGCTGGAGCTTGTAATGGGGTGGAATTGGTACCATGGGGCATGTTTTTGCCTTTTCTAGAGACCCTGTGGGGAACAGGGCCTTTGGGACTCCTCCCTTGTGGAAGTCACACATTGGAGCTCCACCACGAGGTTCTTAAACAACGGGCACAGCATAGCTGGACAAACGCCGCACCTGGGAGGACCAAGAACAGGAAGGTTCCATGTCTACTGATTTATACAGCCAACATTTAGCAAGCACCTCCTCTGGGCTGGGCCTTAGAATAAAATTACAATTTTCCATCCCTAAGTGGATTGCAACTAATGAGCTTTCCATCAAAAGCCCAATATAGAAGCAAACACGAAAAGCACGCCCTGTTTTAGATATGTGCTGTTTTTCCTGATGGAGATCTATATCCATTTCCTATGGCTGCCACAGGAAACCATTTGTCACCATTTCCTATGGTGACAAACTACCACAAACTTAGGTGGCTTAAAACAACACACACTTATTTTCTTACATTTCTGGAAGTCAGAAGTCCACAGCGGGTCTCACCTGGCTAAAATCGGGTGTCGGCAGAGTGGCATTCCTTCCTGAAGACTTTAAAGTAGAATTGTTTTCTTACCTTTTTCAGCCTTTAGTGGCCGTGATACCTTTGTGCTCAGGGCCCCCTCCCATTTTCAAAGTCAGCAGCGATCGACTGAGTCTCACAATGCATCCCTCTGCCACTCAGAGTCTTCTACATTAAAAGGACATTTGTGGTTGCATTGCCTGACCCCAATAATCCAGGCTAATCTGCTCCTTAAAGTCAAATGACTAGCAATCTTAATTCTATCTGCCACCTTAATTCTCCCTTGTCATGCAACATAACATATTCATATATTTTTCAGTGATGAGGATGTGGACATCGTTGGGGAATCATTATTCCACCACTCACAACATCTACTCTTCCCTCTTCTGATACAGTCTTGATCAATCCATCAAACTGAGTGTTCCATTTGCCTGGCAAAAGACTGGACATGTGACCCAAGGTAGGACTGAGATTTAACCCTGCCCCTGGGATTTGAATCTTGAGTTAGTGCCCCAATCATGGAAAACAGTTGAAGTTCCGTCATCTCAATGACACTTCAAATCTCTGAAACTTCCCTGGTCTCCTTCCTTCCTAAAGAGTGGTTGTCTACGATGGCCTCTGATTCTGTAAGCTATCCCACATTTCTTCCAATAGATCATGTGTTGGTGTGTTACCCAGAGTTAGTTTCTGTTGCTCGCAACCTGTGAGCCCTGACAGATTCAAATCCAAATAGAGACACAGGGAGACAAGCAGAGAAACCCACCAAGACTACAGATAAGGGAGCACATGGACAACCTCTCCTGACTTGCATGAAGGACAGAAGATTTATTCTGGGGGAAAAAAGAAGTGAGTCTGAAATAAACAGCATGACTAGATAAATTTATTTCTAGGGAGTGGTAGACTTCTATATGCATCTTCGGTTATTTTTACGGTGCCATTGTTGGAACTAGCCCCTTTTATTTATTTACACTGAATGAAAAAAGCAGTATGATAATATGCATGAAATAAGGTTTCTGCTTTGTTTTCTTCCCTGATCTTTTTCTCGCACAATTTAATCTAGGGAGCCACACTGATCCCTAGAGGCAAAGGCTGCAGAACTGGCTGCAATTACTGTCCATTCATTCATTCAAAACAAATTATAACACCTACTATGTGCCAAAATCCCTGGGGATATGAAGATGAAAAAGTCTGACCCCCTGAACCCAAGGGTCCTATTTATTTATTTAATACTTACCTAAGAAAAATATCCTGAGAATACCTACTTTGAGCCAGCCAACGCAAGGTCCTTTTCTCATGAAAATTAAAGTCTAATTATAAAGGCTACAAAGTGGGCATGTACTGACATGCAGCAGGGAAATCTATTTTTCTGAATGAGACAAGTGCATTTGGCTAATTTATAAGCATATGAAATGTATTTAGTTCAAGAGCTTGTAAAGAGTTTGTAAATTATGCAGTCATGTAAATTTGGAAATATTCTTTATATAACGAGAGTAGAGACAGATCCTAATTGAGGGGATTTGAGGTAACATGTCTGGGTGGATAAGATATATAAAGACGCAGGTGAAATAATAAGGATACATCAACAGAAGCTTTAAAGTCTTTTGGCCATAAGAAGAAAGCGAGCTGCTTGTTGTTGAAGCAAATAGAGAGATAATGTGGCCCTTTGAAAATCAAAGAGATCAGGTACCACTCTTGGTTGTCCCAATTATGGTGTTCTGTCCTCATGTTAATGATAATATAAAAAGAAAATCCAAATGCAAGTGAATTCAGTAATAATTGGAGGCAAGCTAACCCAAAGTCTGCTGGTTCCACCTTGGAAAAAATTGGGATGGAGTTTGGGAGAGATTTCAGATGAAGGCCAAGTGGAAGGTAACATGGAGAAACCTTATTTAGGAATTCAGTAAGAAGGACAGGCCAAGACCATATGTTTGATTGCATCTTGGATATGATACCTACCTCGGGTTTCTGCCATGGCTGTGGTTGAAACCAAACTAAATGAATCCAGTGTTCGTGTGTGCACATGACGTTACCTGCCCTGCTTGCCACCATACCTGCCTGAGGAGGTGGGGAGCCCAAGAGAGTGCATCTCACATGTCGCTGTGCGGATGAATCACCTCATCATTAAAATGCATATTCTGATTCAGTAGTTCTGGGGTAGGACTGAAATTCTGCATCTCTAATAACTTTCCAGGTGATCATGATACTACTGGTCCCCAGAATACACCTTGAGTAGCAAGGCTGGGAGGAGACGGATCCCATTGTCTCCGAGGCTATTGTGAGTCCTCTTCCTTAGCTACTCTCCCTGTCTCTTGCTGCTGCCAAAGAGGGCACAAGTCTGCCACAACAGTGAAGGATGGCGGGGGATCCAGGGGACGGACGTCACCATGTATAAGGAGAAGGGGGAGAGCAGGAGAAGAAATCTGAGTCTGCCTTGGGGTGTCTGGGAAGGCTGTTCATGACAAGTGACATTGGAGCTCACTCACGAAGGGGCAGTGGAAGTTTGCCAAGCCAAGGAGGGAGTGGATGGTAGTACATACAGATGAGAAGCACAAGAAAAGGCAGAGAGGCGCGAGCAAATGCAGTGGATTTGGGGAACTACTGAAACATCAATATGCGTGAAGGGTAGTAGGGCTTCTTTGGAAGTCAATCTTGGCCAGAGTTGAGACTCTGGATTCTTAACCAAGAAAAATAGACTTGGTTAAAAAAAAGTGATGATGATGATGATGATGACTACTGAGTGCTTCCTACGTGTCGGGCACTGTGTTAAGCTCTTTTCATGATTATCTCTTGAACGTCACAGTAATCCCCATTTTAGAGTTGGGAAAAGAGAGGCTCAGAGATGCAAAGTAACTTGCCCAGGGTCAAGAAGCTGATCGGTGAGGGGCCAGAAATTGACCCAAGGCAACTGGACTCCAGGTACCACGTGCTTAACCACTGTGCTCTCCTACCCTCAACCTGGCGATACAGTGGCCACTCTGTCCCTGCTGGAAGGTGTAACCCTGTGCTCAGTGAGCACAAGCAACAAGGCCCAAGGCATTCAAACACATTCCCTCCACACAGGCCCCCTCATCTCTACCCCCAGCTGCCCTTCAACGCCAGGCTCCGAACATCAGCCTGGTCAGCTGGAGTCCCTGCTCTTTTCCCCAAACATTTGTCTCCCATCAGGAGAGCTTGAGAAGGGGCATGTGGCAAGAACAGGGTTCGCTGTGCCAAGGAAGCTCATCTAACTGGCTGAGGACATCGCTTCCCCTCATTTCTTCCTGTCTCTTCCCTTCCTCGGCCACAGCAGTAAATATCCCTTCGCCTAGAACACCTGCTGCTGCTGGTGGATGAAAGGGTGTTGCACTTCCGTCACCGAGGGTAGAGAAGGCACTGACGTCAGAAGTCAGAGCTGTTGGAGTTACATAATCCCAGAAGCTGCTTGAGCATGGAATAAGGCCATATTTAACCTCAGGGGAGCTAAAAATAGGCAAATAGAATTTTATTTCCCCACAAACTTTTTAGGCTTTCAGTAATATTTTCTTAGTGATCCTAGGCTAGGATTGTGTGTAGCCCCAGGCAATTCTTCACTTTTAAATTATGATCCCTAGGAAATGAATATGGTCTATATGTGTGGCATATTCGTGGTGCATTTGTGTCTGAGCGTGTGTGTGAGGATGTGAGTGTGTATGGACATAGATATAGAGATACGTGTACACATATAGAATGAATGTCGGCTGTGGTTTGCTGTGGTGAGGTGGTAGACGAGTGTCAATGTGACCTGGATAGGTATGTGAGTGTGAGGCATGTACGTTCTGTGAGAGAGAAGGTTTGACACAGGTGTGTGGGATATGTCTGTTGTTAAGAGCGTGAGTTGTGTGGGTGTGTTGTAGAAACCACACAGGGCATGTGTAGTGCTGATGCATTTGCAGGAGTCTGCAAAGGGTATATGAGCCCGAGGCACTTCACCTTCTCTGGCTTACGTGAGTGTGTGGCAGACGTATTTCACTGAGTGTGGGGAATGTATGTTTGTGTGTATTTAGGTGTGTGGGGATGTGTGGAAAATGTACACAAGCAGTGTGATGGGCAGGGGTGATGTGCTAGAAGTAACGAGTAGAGCACACAGGTGATGCAGGTGTGTGCTAGAAGGTGTGTGTGTATGTGTGTGTGTGTGTGTGGTGCGCATGCCATAGCTGATGATACCGGGAAAGATGATCACAGAGTCCTGAGTGTCCCTTCACAATGTTTAGAACATTCTAGATCCTTCTGCAACATGTTTCCAGAGACCTATTTGAAGGTGTTATCCAGAATGCAGACCCACTGCTCTCCTTTGCCCCTCTGAGATCCCAGCCCCTAATTACCTCCTCTTTCCTGGGGCAGGTAGCATTTCCTGGGCTTCTCTCCAGCTCTGCTCTATAGGTAGAGATTTCCCCACCTGGTGGAGATGGTCAAAAACAAGACCAAACCAAAAACCAAAAAACCTATCATGGGCAGAAACAGCCTAGAGTTAAAGCTCAGTTCATACTTTCCCATAAGAATTAAGAAAATACAATATGGCTTAGAAAAAATTCCTCTAGCCTTCGGGCTTCTAGTTTTTGCTCATCACTGATTTGTGGTCTGGACTTGAGAAAACCCTTCTTGTTCTTCTTCATTCCAGAATCTTATCTTAACTCTTACCCCTCCAGCCATGTGTTTATGTCTTTAACAACTCTTCAGTGGCTCCTCACAGCCCTTGGACAGAGTCCAATCTCCTTAGCATACCAGCCAGGCCCTGTCACAACCTGGCGCTGCTACTGTCTAATTTCCTGCCATTCTTCCATGCCACCATGTCTTTTAGGCCCACCAGTCTACTGACTGACTGTCCTTCGAAGGCAATGTTATCACAGTAAAAAAAAAAAAAAAATGCGTCTTGCTGTTCTTTGTGCTCAATAATTCAGTCCCTCTTTTCTTCTGCAAGAAGGACAATCCTACTATATTCATTCATTCATTCAAAATATTTTGAGCAATTAATAGGCTTCTCAGAGCTCAATTAGGTTCCAGAATGTATCAACTAAAAGAATAATGCTTCTTGCCATTGCAAAGCTTATATATTAAAATAAACTGAAATCAGATTTTTCTCCAGAAATTTAGTCCCATAACCTATACCTGAATCTCAAGTAAAGAAGAATTTGAAGAAAAGATTCCATCTATCAAGTTGGTGTCCCATCAGTCAAAGGTGAGGGTATGAATTCAGGATTAGGAGCATCTAGGCTCGAAACCCAACTCTGCCAAGGTTAAGATGTGTGGTCTTAGACGGGTTTTTAAGACCCCGTGCCTCAGTAGCTTTGTGTAATAAACCTACCTGAAAGGGTTGAATGAGATACTGCCTCACTGTAAGGGCTCAATAAATGTTGGCTTTAAAAGCTATGCACCTAATTTCCTTCTAAGGGGCTTGGATTATGTTCCTTTCACATCATGAATGCAGGAATTTTGGTTTCAGTTAAGAGCCTAGTCCATTGGGCTAAGGCCTCCAGTGTCTTCTCAATTCAAATAATAATTTTCACTGTGAATTTTTAATGATGTACTAGAATCTACAAAAACAGGGATTTTTTTTTATCTGTTTTGTTCACTGATATAACTTCAATGTCTAGAACAGTGCCTGGCACACAGTAAGTGCTCAGTAAGTACCTAAGGTAATGAATGCTGCACCTGTCAGCAAATTGCAGAAATTAATCTCCCCAATCATTACTATTATTAACTGTCACTTTGCACATGTACTATACAGCCCATTCTGCACACCTCATCTCTAATTCTCTCAACAAAATTACCAAGGAAGATCTGATTATCCCCTTTTGTAGATTCTCCTAAGTTAGCTAGACTCAGTGAGTTTAGCAACTTGCCCACAGCCACTGAACTACCAAGTGCTAGAATTGGGAATTGAAAGCAGGCTGGTTCCAACACTGTACCGCACTGCAATCCAGGCGCTCCTGTGGTTTCCTGGGGAGAAGCTGAGAGCCCTCGTCCCCCTCATCCCTCTTATGGGGTTTGCAACCTACATGGTGAGGAGCACAAGAAAAGATGCCAGCATTAAGGAAACAATAGGGCCAAAGATGCATTGTCAGTAACTGCCAGAAAATCATGACACTAATTAAGAAAGATGCTCTTTGTTCTGCCAAAAGCTCTATCTTCTTGCAGGGATCAATAAATCAAAAATAATTGTTTACTTTGTCTCAGTGCCTTCCCTTCTCTCTTGCCTGTATTTATTTTCCTTCTTCCTTTGTATAATGTGAAAGTTGATGAAGGAGCCTCATTTTCACTAATGAAAGAAACTTAATTTTTGGGCACTATATCCCTCATTAAGAAGAGCAAAATCCACTTAGAGGTGCCTTCTGCTGCCCTCCATTTGTCCAAACCAAGGCCCAAGATCAACAGAAAGCCAGTTTTAGCACAAAATTTAAGCCTCTATTGAATCTATTTCTATCATGTTGGGAAAGACATTTAATGACAGATGGTAAAAGTCACTAAAAATAATAGCAGCTTTCTCTTCTCTCTTATTTCTTGTTCCATCTTTCCACCCTACACGCTGATAGTGCACACTTGGCCAACAGTGAGGTGGCCCCAAAGACCTTGGAACCTAGAAACCAGGTGACCCACTGAATACAAGATGGACAACAAAGCAGAGGAAGGTGATGTCAACTTAAAGAACTAGCCAAACAACAGCAACGAAAATCACCCAGGCTAAGACATAACACTAATCCACCCATAGGGAGAATTTCTGCTCAACCAGACTTACAACAAATAAAGGAAGAAGACATTGGCCATATCCCTCCTAGGACATCTGGTATCCTATACAGCCAACCTGAGTCTATTTTATGCACAGGTAATAGGTCAAGTGGTATGGCGGCAAATATCTAGCAATCAGATTTTGGGGGGATAAAAAGAGTCCTAATTTGTAAGATTTGCCAATTATCCTGGTGTAAATACTCCCACCCATGGCCACCTGCAAGCATTCAACATGAAGTCACTGACTGTGTGGATGAGCGAAGAGATGTATACAATTCGTTCTTATAAGTCATAACAATCTGGTTCAGCATCCTCAGTGGTACAGTCTCAGAGGTCTTTTGATTGTAATTTAGCTTCCCTTGTGCTTTGGCCCATGGGAGAGAATTCACCTGCTTCCACATTACCTGCTTGATGGCCGGCTCTTCTTTTCAGTAGGGACAGACATGTTTTCCTGATGGTTTATACATGAATCTAGCAGGAATCAGTCCCTGGAACCAGGTCTCACCCAGAGGGATCACCAGCAAGGCTGGGGAGCACAGCTGGAACACGGTGACCAGACCACAGTACGGCTTCCCACTGGGACCCCTGCAGCTGGCCCACTGGCCTTTCCTTTGCCACTTGTGAAATCCAAATCATCCTCTATTTTACTGCTTGCTTCCTTCCTTATCAGTTTCTCCTGGTAGGCTGTGAACTCCAGAAGGATAGGTATAGGGATATATGCATCCTTGGCACACTGAGGTGTTAGGCTAAAAGCGTTCATTAATATGTTAAGTGAGCAGGCTAATTAGAATAAAGGGAACAGCCACCGAGGCCCTTCATCCACCCACCCACACACGCTGCTGAGTTCACACCCACCAACGTGAATATATCTTCTCCCATTAGATGTATAAAAAGGGGGATTACAAAGGGCCTTATAGCCCTGTTACAGTCTCTACAGCATCCTGACTCATGTCCCCCCCAAAGAAAAAAAGAAAATTCCTAACAGCGTGCTAATGTGCTTACCTGGGTTCAAAGTGGTAAGGTTTCTGCATCACCATGGAAACATCCCCCACCCCTGGGTGAAATAATGAGATGGTAATAAAATAAAGGTAATGATGAGATGATAATAAAATAATGAACTTGGGGTAAACAAAAGGCAGAAAATGATGTTTCACAATTTTCCAGATGATGAAAAATCAAAAGTTCTCTTTGGCAGAGGGAGAGGGAACGCATTATCAGCAGACTTCACAGGAGGGGCAAGACAACCACAGACAACTCCAACATCAAGACGCGGAGTCCCTCTGCAGCTGGCCACAGAAGTGTATGATAAGGTGGTTCCGATAACTTGCAGTTAGCCAGAGTATGAAAACCAAGTGGAGCCTGGAGGAACTCAGAAACTGCAGAGAATTAAACTTCCTGGATCAGACAGTATAGTTTGGGCGATCCAAATGGTATAGCTATCAAAGGGAACACGTGGGCTTCGGGAAGACTTCATAAGTAGTTGTGGCTACACCATTCAGCTTGGTCACGCTAAACATCTCATTTCTAGCCAAATTAGGATGATTTCTGGGCTCCTACTTCCCCCAGTCCACATCCAGATGAGGAAGACCCGGCAGACAAGTCATATCCAGCAGAACTAGCTCCAACTACAGCTACAGGTTCAAGGACGAGTCTCAGGCTCGTCTCCAGAATGTGGACGCTATAATGTTGCTTCAGGTAGAAGAGAAAGCTGTGTTCATTTCAACTCGCGTGGTGGGGAATCTCCCCACCATCTGAATTAATTTCCTGTTTCAGTCTGGAAGATCTACAGATCTGTCCCTCCCAGGTTATCAATGTGAACTCTCATTCTCGGTGTCCAGCGTCACCGCCGTAAAGGATGCGGGAGGCAGGAGGGGCAGTGACTGGCCGCCATGTTTTCAAACAAGTCCCGTGACTTGTCTATCTTCCTATTTGACTAACAACAAGTCATGGTGATAAACCTCAGTTAATTCAAAGGCTTAAATGGGAAACCAGGGCGAGAGGTATGCAGGAGTTCTCCATACTACCTTTGTGACTTTTCTGGAAACCTAAACTACGCTAAAATAAAACATTTAAAAACAAAAGGCTGTAAGTGATTTCCAGTTCACTGAGATTTTGTATAGGACTCAGGCTCACAAAGTGATCGCTCTAACAGGCAAGTCAGGTTCACTATTTCTCCTGTTTAAAACGCCCCATTGTCATTACTTCTATTATACTATATATTAATAGAAAACTGTATAGAAAAAAGACTGGAAGGAAATAAGCAAGAATGGTAACAATGATTGCCTTTAGATGGTGGGATCCCATATGTAATGTACAGGTTTGTTTGTTTTTTGTTTTCTCTTACTTCTTTAACTTTTCTTTGTCTTCTAAATTTTCCATGATTACTTTTAAGGGACAAGGGGATTTTGAAAAAGGCTTCACTCTTGTCCTACCACCTACACAGTGAAGCTCCTTAAGTAACACACCAGGGCCTTCCTGATCTGGCCCTGTTTCTCCAGTTTCATCGTCCACCACTCCCCTATCCCCTTTAGATGCCAATATTTCCCGATAATTCTAAGTGTCCAGAGTTGTGTCAGACATGCTCTGTGACATTATACCTCATAGCTTTTGTACATCCAGTGCTATAGCTTCAAGTGCCTTCCACCTCCCTCGTCCCATTGTCAGATGTTTCATTAAAAACCTAGCTGGAAACCTTCCCCGACCATACCAACTCTCCCTACAAAATTCGCACTCTCTCCCACTGCCACACACATTTCTATCATTGCACTTATCACACCGATTGATACTGATCTGTCTGCATGTTTAGCCAGACTATGAGATCACTGAGGCAAGGATGGTGTCAGATGGATCACTACACCCCCTGTGGCTAGTGCAGTGCCCCACATGTGGGACTTGCTGTAAGAATCTCTGTTGGGTGGATGTATTCAATGGACAAATGAAGAGACATTTGGCTACCCCCAGAAGGGAGCAAAGGGACTGACCACGAGGCAAAGCCAAAGCAGAGAGCCAGGGCCACACTGGGCAGCCAGGTGAGAGGTGGATGGGGCCGTGACAAAGGCACAGGGATATCGACGCCCAGGAAACGCTCCTGAGTCAGAGCTGCTGGCTTAACACGTGGTGACTCTGAACAGGGTGGCTTCCTCTTCTTCGGTCCCAGGGTGATGGTTTTAAAGTAGTCTTGCTATGAAATGCCAAGTAACAGATTCTAACCTGGCTTGTCCCGTTTACTCATACGAACCTCACACTGTTAGGAATAAAATGCCCATTAGAGATGATCAATGCCAGTGGTTTATAAACTGCATTTCACGGAGATCTGGGATTCTGAAGAATTTCTTCAAAACAGGGAACTTTCTGGAGACTGGTGCTACAGACCACATCATGTGCATTTCAACCAGGGCAGCTCCATTGGGAAATGCTTAAAGAAATGATAAAGTAAAGGAAGGCCAGGAGAGAGGGAGGGAGAATGAAAGAGAGAAGAAGAGAAAAGATGTAAGGAAGGAAGGAAGGTAGAGGGAAAGAAAGAAAGAGAGAGGGAGGGAAGGAGAAAGGAGATAAGGAAGGGGCGAGAAGAAAGGAAAAGGAAGTGAGAGGAGGGGGAGAGGGAGAGGGAAGGAGGAAGGAACAAAATGAAGGAAGGAGGAAGGGAGGAAGGGAGTTAGAAAGAAAAACAAAGAAAGAATGAAGGTACAAAGGGAAGGCAGAAGGAGGGAAGGAATGATGGAGGGAAGGAAGTTAAGGAAAACAGGAAGAAACAAATACAGGTGAGGCCCAAACCTGCCATGAGGAAACAGTCAGGAAAGGTGATATTTCTGAGGTCACAGAGGAAGGGAAAGGCACTGTGGTGATGACAACTATGCCTCATTCCCAACTCAGTGCACCATGTTTGAGGACAGAAGTTGTACTAGCTACACGTTCCTCCTCTCCACCCCACAATTTTCCCAGATGCCCTAATAGATGCCCCAAGCCCACGATGCCCAGTCAATTGAAATGCAAAGGTGAAGGTGGGTACTGTGGAATTAACAACTTCAAATAGGAAATCAGACACCCTTGGCCATCTATGAGCCATGAATCCTGCAAAGAGATGTTGCCAAATAGGGATCCTCATGCTCTGCTCACATGAATGGGGGAAAAAGTTTATAATTAGGGTAGCAACTCTCTGCATGTGAATAAGAGCTGGTGTCCCTAGAAAACCCTTGTCCTCCTAAGTGGCTCAAAGACACCACTCATGAAGCATCCATCCATAATCCTGAATCACTGAGAAAAATCTCTCTTCAAGACTGTACAAATGAGTCCTAATGAGACTTACAGGGAAGAGCAGTTAGTGGAGTCTAAGGTCTGGGGGCTGCCATATCTGCTCTTTCAACTTGTATTTTCTTGGGGTCTCCTATATGTCAGGTATTATCCTGGGAGATGAATATACAGCAATGAAAACATAGTCCCTGTTCTCAAACTTCCAAAATTTAATAGGTAGACCATTCTGATTATAATAGTGTGACAAGGACTATGAATGATGCAGGAGAAGGACATTGGGGAAAAGTGTGAGCATCTATTCCAGCAAAAGAGGGTCAGAGAAGGGTTCCTGGAGGAGTGGTCCTCAAGCTTTAATTTATGTATGAGTCACCTGGGAATCTTGTTAAATGCAGACTGATTCAGTAGCTCTGGGATGGAGCCTCAGAGTTTGTACTTCCCTCAGGCTTCCAGATGACACAGATACTGCTGGTCTACAGAATACACATGGAGAAGTAGAACAGAGCTACGCAAACCATGGTCCACAGACCAGCAGCATCACCATCATCTTGGGCATACATAAATGCAAATTCCCAGGCTTTTCTCCAGAACTACAGAGTCAGAATCTGTGGGGATGGAGCCTGGAAACCTGTGTCTTACCAAATTCTCCAAGTGATTCTTATGCAGGTAACGTTTGACATGCAGCATCCCCAGGAATCTACTAGAGCTTAGTCCTGAAGAAGGAAGTAAGAGTTAGCCATGAAAACAAAATGAGGAAATGGCATTTCAGGCAGAAGAAACAGCTTGGACAGAAGCCTAGGGAGATGAATGAAGATTACAAGTGACCTGGGGACCATGAGTGGTTTGATACAACTGGAGTGCAGCATGTGAGATCAAAGAAACCAGGCAGGGAGTATGTTCAAAGATTAAAGACTAGGTCCTCCATCGAGGGCTTTCTAATGAACCTCCCCAGTGTGATCAACTCTACACCGTTCACATTGAGAGATTTAAGAACTGAATTGGTCTTTTTCTTGTCCAAACTCAGGATCACTTGTTCATCTTCCAAATTTCTTGAAACGTATTTTTCAGGACCTCAGACTCCAATCACGTGGCCAGGCATTTATTATAGACTCCATTGTCTGCCTCCCATTTCAGATCCAACAAATATAGTTCATTCAACTCCACTTGGCCAAATACAGATCATTGCCAAGGCAAAACTAGATCTGACTTCTCATGAGCTGAGACAGGCTTGAAAACTCCTGAAAGGGAAGTACGGATATGTTCTGTTGAGATGCCACAGAGATTGCAAGTGGGCAGTGTGTGCCACCACTTCCTGATTCTGCTCCTGTAACAGATATCATTAATCAGTTCCTGTTCTCTTTCCTGCTTAGCCCACATGCCATGGCAGAAGCCTCAACCCAACTCTTTAGGAAGCTACCACTGACTGAGACAACTTGTACCTAAGAGGAAAACCTTTCTAATCCTTTTACTCATTTTTGAATGAGAGACATTAATCAAAGTAAATGTTTTACTGGGCATGGTAGGAACAAAAAGCTGCCATCATTTTTCTGCATGGTGGGGATTTATCAGTAAGAAGGATCCTTATTCCAGAGTTGTCAGCTGGAGTGACCAAACTACCTATTCACCAAGGAAGCTTTGTATCTTCCACACAAGGGGAAGAAGAGAAAGGAAAGGAAGTGCACATTTACCAAGCCTACTATGTGCCATGCACTTTGCCAAGGACGTTATATAGGGAATAGTTAATCTGACCCTCATGGCAACCTTATAGGGTAAATTTTTCATCTACATTCTGGAGACGCATTTTAGAGAAGTTAAGTGACTTGGCTGTCCCCAGTCAGATAGTAGATGGAGAGCTGGAATTCAAACCCGGGTCTCTATAGATGGAAATATGGGTCCTTTTCCATTACCTCTAATAAACAGGCATCAGAGAGCGGGTATTAACTTTAAAAAACAAAAACAAAACAGACCACAGCACAGCAAGTGCTTCAGGCTAGATATCCCTAGAGCCACTGGCTTTTAGGCTTCCCATGAGCTGTGGGTTCCCTTAAAGGGATCTTCATGGCCCAGAACTCTCAGTTCTAGGTGGCCTGGGACTCAGATTTCAGCTTCTGGTTGACACCAAAAGGATCTAATAGTGGAGCTCTGGATATATTTACCTCAAGAGCACAAACTCCTTAAGGAACAAAATGGTGGCTTTACCAGATGAAACCCCCAAAATGATCTATTGTCTTAACTACTAATTCTGCAATCTAGTTTATTTCCCTTCATTGGCCCCTGATAGGGGGCACAATACAATAAATACATCAATCTTTTTGATATTATTGTATATTGTATTAATAATTATGTTATTATCATTATTACTGTTACAACAACATCAAAGGTTGGGTTCTCCAGAAGCAGACGCCAAGATGGAATTTAGGGTATAAGGCATTTATTGGGGTATCAACACCTGTGACAGGAAGGGGAGAAAATGAGATTGGGCAGAGGCAGAAGCTGAATCGAAACCAGGCTTGAAAGTCCCAGGACAACCCAGCAGGAAGAGCAGGAGCGAGTATTGCCCACTGGGGTTGTCCCCCTTCGGCAAAGATGGTCCAACATTTACGTAAGTGTCTCATCCAGTCACTGGATGCTGATGCCCTGGGAGGAACACGATGATACAGATCTCTACAGAAGGAGCAGACCCTGGCAGTTGAACTCTAGCTGTTGATCACACTCCTTGTAGTGGATCCTACTATTGTTCAAAACATTTGCTGTTCTTCCCTATGGAAGAATCGCTTCCTGCCCCCACTGGCAGCAGGCCCAGTCATGTGGCTTGCTTTGGCCGATGAGATGAGAGTGAATGTGATGCGCGCCACTTCTGAGCAGGAGCGTTAAGAGCCATCGCATGTCTCTCCCCACCCCACCCTGGTAAGAGTCCAAGATGTCCCACAACTCCTTCAGCATGGGTTCCTGGGTGAACGCACCTGGAACAGAGATAGAGGTCCTCTCCAATGAGCTTCTATATGTGTGAGACATAGACTGGTATTGTCTCAAACCACTAAGATGTGTGAGGAGACTTGCTAGCTCAGCATGACTTAGCCTAGATGGACTGAAACACCTCCCACCGCCTACAAGACATGAAGTCCAGGCTCCTCAGAAAAGCTTTCCCGGATCCAGCCCTGCCCATCTCACCATCTCTCTGCTCCAGCCACGTCACAGTCATCTCTCCATCAAACCCATCCTACCCCTTCCCTGAGATTTAACTCAAATATTCTCTACTCTATGACAATTTCCCTCACCTCTTCTCCATGGGCAGAAATAACCCCTCCTCTCTTTCCTCTTGGCCTGGGTAGAAACTATTTTGCTAATCCACACATTAACACACCATCAGGTACTCAGTAGAAGCTCAATAAATATTTGCTGAAATAAATAATAACTAGCCTATACAGAGGTGTTAGTGTGTGCCAGGCACTGTACTGAGTGGTTTATTTTTTACATAATTGTATTTAATTTTAAATTAAATAAAGGTAGGTATTATTACTGTTTCCAATTTTACAACTGGAAAAACAAACTGAGACCCAGAGAGGTTAAATAATTTAGTTTATATTTGGTGGTGATGGAGCCAAGCAGTCTGGTGCTACTACCCCCTCCTTAACCACTGTGCTATCCTGCAGCAATTCACACGTGCCCAGATTCTAACGAAGTCTCTTACACAGTAAATGGTAGCAGTGGTATATCAAGGTCAGGGTAGCTGGAAGCGGTCACCCCCACTGCAGACATAGAGGGAATACAATGCTGGTAGGAAATTTAGAAACAGTAATAAAATCACTAAGATTTGATCTGCTTTTATATGATCACCAGGCACCAGCAATTCTAAACAATGTCAGTGATAAAATATTCCTCCCTGCCAAAGTGGACCATTTCCACCCGACACCCCCTTTGATGCAGCACTGAATGGTGCCTAAATGAATGAATGGACTGGTTGATAGAACTGAAGATAATGAGAATGATGAAGACACAGCAATTGACAGAGAACAAGCCAATTACTTCCATGACTTTCAATTAAAGCAAACCCCGTAGCCTCGTTTGACATGTCGCCTCCCTTGGGTAATGCGGGCGAAATGTGAGGGGAAACCGGCCAACCCAGCTGGAAGGGCCTGGCGAATTCGGGAGAGGAAGAAAACCATCCACTTTCCACATACAAAGGGTCCTGCATCACTCGGCAACCTGAGGTAGGAAGCAGAGAGCTCTGTAACTCTGGTCACCCCGCCTGTGCCAGTGACCAGAGCTGCAGAGAGGGGAGGAGAATTGAGGAAGGAATCAGAAACCTGAATTTACAAAAACACCATTGGGCCAACCAGCCAAACTTCAATAGCGCACTGCTCACCAAACTATTATTTTTTTCAGGAAAAAGAGAAATGAAAATCACGGATGTTTCTTATGAGTAAGTTCTGTTTCTTGGGCCTTTGATAGTAATTTTATGGAAATTTTATCAAGGTAGAAGATGGGAATTTTAACATTCCTATACTCTCCTCCACATCAGTGCAGAATCTCCTTATACTTGGTAAAACCCAAGGTCCAGAAAAATAAAGATGTCTCAGATGCCACCCAGTTCTGTAGTCCCAACCTGGAAGACTGCACACTTACGGGTCTATCCCTCTGCATCCTTGGACTAGATTGTGAGTTTCTGGAAGGTAGACACAATATCTCATGCCTTTTGGTTTTGGTAGCTATGAACATAGTCTGGTTTGTTGACTGAATAAATGATGGCTTTGTCTCTCTCTGTCATGGTCTAACCTGGGTGGCTGTCTACTAATACACCATCCCCAAGGGACTGACCAGGTCTCACAGAATGTCCTCCCCAGTCCTGGGGAAGATCCAGAGATATGGGCCAGGAGACACCTTAAATTGCTTGGATTTAACAGAAATGCTTTCTGCAAACTGTCCACTTTCTCCCTGAATTTCTCTCTAAAGAACCTCAGTTAATTTTAGCAGTGAGAGGGTCTCTAAAATTATGAGATAATTGCTTTCAATACCTTTCCTTACCACTTGTTAAGTTTTCTCTTCATGAAGAAGCCACCAGCCATCAGAACTAGCCAAACAGACACTGAGAAGAGACAGTGGCCTTAGACCGTTCGTTCTCGATGGGAGTGATTTTGCCTCCGGGACTCCGGGAAATGTTTGACAATGTTAGGATACGTTTTGGTTGTCACAGCTGGGGGAGAGGGATACTACTGAATCTAGTGGGTAGAGGCCAAGGATGCTGCTAAACATCCTACAGTACACAGAACAGCCACCCACAACACAGAATTATTCAGCCCAAAGTTTTAGCAGTGCCTAGGGCAAGGAACTTCTGCATTAGAGGCACTGGAGGTTAGAAGCAGTAAAATATGTGAAGTCACCAATCCCAAGCAGGCAAAAATAATAATAACAATAATGGCAGCAACAGCAGTAACCCCTATGAGGTCCACACACTCTTTTAAGTGCTTTACACTGTAACTGTTTTAATGTTCATCCAACAACCCTTTGAGGATACTAGTACTATCTCCATTTTACTAATGAGGCAACCCTAACACCCAAAGTGACCAGCTAATAAGTATCAGAGCTGCTGTTCACACCTCAACTGTCTGCTTCCAAATCTGTATTTCTTAACCACTCTGGCATATTGGAAATCAGGGAGATTTTTGCTCTGGCTTCCAGATTCATTTCTTTAAGAAAGAGACACAGCATCCTGTGCTCGTTGCTGAGACTGGAACTCAACAAAGCAAGGAGTGCACAATTCTGTAGGTTTTTGTGGAAGAAAGCTCTCAGGGCTGAACACTGAACAATGACTAATGTTTGTAGTTGGGGGAAACAATTGGCAAATCCACAAGTCCGAGATCAGTTCTATTTCTGCCATAGTGGCTAATGAGGGAGGCTGGTGTCGTGGAAAGAACATTATGTTAGGAAGCGTGATAGATGAATTAGGGACACAACTCTGCCACAAATATGTTGTGAGACTTTGGGAAAGTTACTTAAACTCTCAGGCCTGATTTTTCTTTTATGGTACTTTCCATTTTCGCTCTTCTGGTGGTGTGGTGTGGAGCAGCAGCTGACAAACTGTGGCTCATAGGCCAAATATAGTTGTTACTCACTTTTATAAATAAAGTTTTATTGGAACATGGCCACGCCCATCTTTTATATATAGCCCGGGGCTGCTTTTGTGTTACCTCTGCAGAGTTGAGTAATTGCAACAGAAATTGCAGGGTCCACAAAGCCTGAAATATTTACCACCCTGCCCCTTTTTCTATAAAAAGTTTACTGAGCTCTAGAGTAGATGTATTTAACTGTGGATGACTTTTTCTTTAATCTGTGAAAATAAAAACTCATACCTGTGCTACCTACTACACTGAAATATTGTGATGCTCTGATAAATTGACACATGTGAAAATACTTTGGAAAGTACTAAGAAATAAATGCATGTGGTATTAATGGTAAATAAGGGTGCAAGGTGATATAGTTAAAAAATATATAGGATTTAGAATGAAGCACGCCTGTGTTTGAATCCAAGTCCAACTAATTATTACTGTCATGTTTTGGGGAGAGTTATTAAATTCCTTGAGTTTCAGTTTTCTTAGCTGAGGATAATATTAAACCCAGAAGGGAGAATTATACTTAATTCCTAAGGTTGCTGGGAGGATTGAACAAGACATACTCAGTGATTGATTCAGTTTTCATTGGCTACACCACATTGATGTCCCACTGTGTGCCAGAAGCCATGACAATACGTAAGCCAGACGTACAGCTGTGCTTAGAGAGCCCGTGGTCCCTGCCATCCTGGCACTTAGGGTCTAGTGAAGTAGACAGATCTTGAGCCAGAAATTTCAATACATGAAAGTTCTTTGAAAACTGTGAGGGCCACTCACATTAAGTGGTAGCATTACAATGACTGCTACTAATGGCTAAGAATGTTTCAAACGCATAAGAAATTAGAGGGGTTTCCAGTTTTGAGACGCCTCTGAGGGGTGGCAGGGGATTCACAAGAGTGAAAGAGCTTCACTCCAGGAAGGGAGAAGGAAAGGAGGCACGAACACAGAGCACTGCCCAGACATGAGTCTTGCTAGGACATGGGGTAAGAGATGGCAAAGGGGGAAAAAGGAGTATGTGAAAAAGGCAAAAGGCGGTCTAGAGGTCAAATTTCCCCTCCTGAACGTTATGGGACTGGAGAAGAAACTACACGTCCACCAGGGATACATCCTTTCCTTGCAGAGATCAGCTCCTCTGAGCCCGTCCAAAGAAAGCCATGCAAATGCATACCCCCAACAGAGCTCTCCCTTTGCCTGCTGGCCAGATGTAGAAAACTCAGAGGAGGACTCCAAGATCTTAAGAGAGTCAGAAGATGGAAGGGGCCTGGGTCTCTGAATGACTGCATGGAGCGGAGCTCACTGTGATGTGAATAGGAAATAATTCATGAATTATACGAACACACTGAGAGTTTGGGGTTATTTTTCATAGTCCCAATTAATACATAAAATTATCTTATTTTTCCTTTATATATTTATTGCCACTAGAATGGAAGAGTCAAGAAGACAAGAATTCTGTCTTCTTATTCGCTTCTCTGCCTAGAACAGTGTCTGATATAAAGATGCTGCTTGGATAAGATTTGCAGACAAAAATATTAGCAAGTTGAAGGCAATATGAGTGGCACTCAATGAGCAAGAGCCATAGGAAAGATGAGATAAAAGCAAATACATACACAAAGCTGCACTTCTATAAATAGCAACGTGCTGCTCAGATATTAATTTTTACCATCAACACAGAGGTGGGTTTGTGCATGCACAGCCGCAGAACGTGTATACAGACATGGCAACACCAAGTTCTTACAGTGTCATGGGTACAGACACGGGCACATAGACATGGCACAGCATGATGAGAACCAGAAGTGCTCGCTCATATCCCAAACAGAACAAGAGACTTTCCGACCCCATGTCCCTGTGGGACCCATGTCCATATCCCAGTGGGATGTAAGCTGGGCTCACCAAGTCATAGAACCAAGCTTAAGCTTTGGGCCCAAATGATGTGGGGATGAACAAGAATGCTAACTAGCACTGATCAAGTTCTTGCTATCTGTCCATCACTGTAATAAGAGTGTTATATGCCCTATCCCATTCACGATAATTCTCTTATCAGCCCCACGTGACAGCACTATTATTATCTTCATTTCACAAGTCAGAAAATTTCGGGTTAGAGGGGTAAGGAAAAGTGCTGAAGGCCACCTTGCCAGTAGAGCTCCCTAGCTGCTAGACCTGAAGCACATGCCTTTACCCCTCCACCACTGTGTTTATTTATCTGTAAAATGGTAGCAACAACACACACCTGATAAGTTTACTAGGAAGATAAAATTAAATTAGACAACGCATGTAGAATTCCCCGAAGAACACGTGGAACTCAAAAATATGCCACTTCCATTCCCTTCCCTTCCCTGCCTTTGCCCAAGAGAGCCATTTTGTTCTGGGTTCTGGGCTCAGAAAATCAGCAGTAAGCAGAGACTGCGTCCCCAAGTGACTCTGTCACCAGGGCCAGCCATTGTGCACCAAACCCTTAATAGTACTTAAACTCCGTCTGGGCATCTAATTATCTTAATGATGCAGAATTCAAAATAGCACAGTCTGTATGCACCCCAGGAAAGGTCCCGTTCGCAGACACGGGCCCATTAAGCCAGAGAAAAGTGTCTAATAAAAGAATTTAACAATTGCAGTGCTTAGAACAGGAAAGGTCAACAGGTCACCATCAGAAGCTGGGCTCTCCCAGAGATCCCTTCCTGTCCTTCCGAGCGTCTCTGCAAAGTCCCACATCTCAGCTCCAGCCTCCCATGCTTCGGAGGCTGCTGCGGCTCTTTTATGGCAATTACATGGTTTAATTCCCACAACAACACTGTGAGATAGACATGGTTAAGCCCATTTCACAGACAAGGGGACTGAGGCTTAGAGAGAATTGGGTCTTCCAGAACATGAATCCCTAAGCTCACCCTGCAGCCTCGTGTCCTAGGAAACAGGTCATGTTTGCAGCTTAAGAGCTCATCTTTTGGAGATGAGCCAAAGAGAAACCCTTCGGGAAACGGCCAGTGGAGTTTGCTCTTCCCTCCCCTCTCTCCCTCCCCCTTCTTCTTTCTCCTTCCTTTCCTTCCTCCTTTATCTCTTTACCCTTCTTCCTTTCCTCCCTATCCCTTTCTTGTTTTCTCTCTTTTCTTCCCTCCTTTCCTTGTTTCCATCTCTCCTCCTTTCTCAGTCTCTCTGGCTCTTGCTCTCCCTCTCTCTGCTTTGATGAACCACCTACGCTTTGCCCGGCCCTTATGGCACATATTGGGAACGTGCAGATCAATGAAACATTGTCTCTGTCCTCAAGGATCTCACACCCAGTTAGGGGAGGGGACCAAGAGCAAAACAGACAACCATGGCAGTGTGGTTAGCATTCTTTTTTTATTTTCTTCTCTTTCATTAAAGTCCAAGAGTCCTGGAAGAGGTTAGCATTCTGATGGGTGGAACTGGAAGAGGACGCCCCCGGGATGGCATCCTCTGCAAGGCGTCCTCTGCATCACTCCCCAAACTGCTGAGCTGACGATGTCACCATCCACACACATGGGGCTCCCAAGGCTTTGTCAGCCCTACGGATCATTGCGTTTCCAACTGGTGCAATGAGACGCCCGAGGGCTGTTGCCACTGTCTAGGATAAGTCATGGAGTTGGACCCCTTCCCACCTCCTTCCAGCTTCAAATATTGACAGCCATTTCTGAGATAGTTATAACCATTGTTAAGAGAAAAAGAAGGCAGTGTGCTCTCTGCCTATGGTCTCTCCCAGGTCTCAGTAGCCAGGCAATGTTAGATGTCAACCAGCTAATGTCCAATATCAGCCTCAGAGCCAATCAGGGCTCAGTATTTGTGTGCACCAATCAATGGACAATAAACAAATAAATATTTCTTGAATACCCATTATGTTCTTGCACCAAACTGGGTTTTGTCATCATCAAGCGTCTTATGTCAAGGTAGTCTTGTGTAGAGGGAATAAAGCATCAGGTTTGGGACCAGACAGATTTTGGTTCCTCATTGTGAAGTTTTGAATGAGAAACCTCCACGCTATGAGGCTCCGTGTTTTATTTTTACAAGAGCGGCTAATACTACCTACGCTGCAGGATTGTTGATCAAATGGAAGACACATCAACCGTAAAATAAAGACATGGTAAGTGATGCTTAATGGTTTTTAAATATCATGTAAGTCATCACAATGGTTCTGTGAGAAAAGTATCATCACCCCCCTTTTACCAGAAAAGGAGCAGAGGCTCAGAGAGGTGAAGCCACCTGCCCAAAGACACGCCGCAAATGAAACAGAGTCAGGATTTGAGACACAATCCTTCCAACCTATCCCATGGGGACGTTACCATCCAGAAATCAGTGGTGAATTCACACGCAGGTCAGTGCAGGCTATGGTAGATGCCAATGGTCTCACGGCTTCATGAACCTGTCTGGGGCTAACAGCGTCCAAGGTGTGTCTGTCCCTGTCTTACCCCGGCATTCCCTGGAAAGTAACCAGGTAAACTGCTAACAGTGAAAGGCCCCAAATGCTTCATGCTCTCACAGATCCAACCTTTTTTGGGCTTGGGGAACTGACACCACCTCTCTCCCCCTCCCCAGCCTGGCTAATAACTTTGGTCAGGTGGCAACCTCTCTCCAAAGCCTTTCTTCCCTCTCAGCTTGAGAAAGCTCCCATTTGGTGATTGTTCATTATCCCCCTATTTAGACAATTTTCAACACACAGTGGAACCTTTAAACAGTGTGAACAATGTTGTCAATCTTTCGGCAGCTGCCTCTGCTAGGCATTAACAGGTAAATTGACTGCGCAGCGGGAGGGGAATTAGGAACACAGTTTCCGTTAATAGGAACAGGGCCCTGAAGTTTAGCCGCGGGCAAGGAGGCCTCAGAGACACCTGCACACCTAGGGCTGGGCTAAGTCCGAGTCGGGAGTTGGTGCCCCCCAGTTAGTCCTTTCCCCACAAGGGAGCACTCCCAGCAACAGGGTACAATGGGGTGGATAGAAAAGAGAACAACTGTACCTTGAGTATCTGTTGTATACTCATTGCAATTATGTTATCTCCTTTCATCTTCAGAATAACACCAAGAGTTAGGAACCATATTCACGTTTTGTGGGTGAGAACATGAAGGTCAGTACCCAAATTCCTGCAGCTCATGTGTGATGGATCCGGGAGTTGACATGTGGTCCTGTCTAGCTCCCGTGGTCCCACTGCTAACAACCACTTTGCTACCAGAAGGGCTTGGTTCCTGGATTCTTTCTAGCATCTCCCAGCCTGGGCTGCTTCCCTTGGAGGGAGTTGAAGAATTAGAAGTTCACTATCTCCTGTTATAACCCCAAGTGGAGCCTTTGCCCATCCTCACGGTCCTCTCTGTATCTGCCAGCTGCACTCACCATAAACCTCGTACCTTTGTTCTTACAAGGACATAATACGCCCACGCCCTTATCTGTGCCATTCAATACAGCACTTCTTTCTGCATTACTCGGAACAGCCACTTCTCTGCATCATGAGTAGGTCTCAAAGCTACAGCAATCGGACCGCTAATCTCCATCCCCTATCCTTAACAGGCACCATTAATCAATTCCCACTGAGCAGCCACTCCCAATGGATCAGATTAGGCACTCAAGATTTAATCTTTTTGCCAGCCATGGCCCAAGCCAATCACAGCTCCTAAATAAATGAATGAATTTATCTTTTTTGAATAACAAAGTCTCTTCTTGCCTGCCCCATTTCCCAAGATAGCAGAAAATCAAATTGACCATATTCTAATGTATCCATTTACTACCTTGTCTCTTTTATTTTTTCTCTCCTCCACATACCCTCCCAAAGATTTGGATCCTGACAGATACGCTAGTTCTCAAACCTTAGCTCTATCATGTTTATTTGCCTTATATGACCTCAGGCAAGTTGGCTTCTCTATCTATAAAACAGACATTATAACAATATCTTTTTAATATCTTTAAATCTTCAAACTTAATAAATAATATGGTTTGAAGATGAAAAAAGAAAACATACATCGTGCATCAAACACAATGCCTGGCACAATGAACAGTTCATTAACGTCAACATCTTCCTCCCCTTTTTCCACAACAGCCAACAGTAAATAATGCTTGTCTATCTGCTCCTTATGGAAAACTGGGGCTGAATAACTCTATGCAACAAACCTTCAAACCCAGATGACATGGTACATATTTCTCTTGCAACTTTTTCTTACAAAAATGTCCAAACATCCTGTAAGCATCTCTTTCTTTCTCCACTACCATGGCCTGCCTGGTTTCCTATGTCACAGGGACTTTTCTGTTTCATTCTCTCCAGCATTTAGGAAGAGCAATTCTTATGTCACCCTGAGAACAACTGCTTGCCAAAGGCAGGAACAATTGTTGGTGGCTTGGCAAGAAATGATCACATCCTAAAGGGATATCCAAAGAGGACTTTTAGGAGACCCTTCTCTAAACCACAACAAAAAAGTCCTGCAATGGCTGATAACCACTCACAGCTGGACACACAGAGACTGAATTTCCTGCTCTCAATGCCAACGTCAGTCTCACTGTATTTATTTCTTCAACAATGACAAAAGCATTGAGCCTCTACTATGGACAAAGCAGGTGCTAGATCTACGGACCACTACCTAGTGAACACCTGCAGTGAATCATCTGCTAAAAAAATGACAATAACATCTGATATGCATTGAGGGCTTCCAATGTGTTGGGCACTATGGTAAGTGTTTTACGTGGATTATCTTGCTCAATCCTCAGATAATACCATGAAACAGGACAGTCATCATCATTTTACCAAACAGGAAACTGAAGCCGAGAGAGAAGAATGCTTAATATGCCTATGAGATAGACCTGTTCTTTGTGCGTGGGTGTTTAATATAGTGAGCTATTAGAAAAGCAGTAATTGTTCATGGTAGGAAATTTTGAACAGAAATGAACAAAATGAGACATTAAGATTGGCTGTTCCCCAGTGTGTGTTTTGTCTGGTTTGTCAAAGATCAGATGGCTATATGAGGATGGTTTTATATCAGCATTCTCAGTCCTGTTCCATTGGTCTATGTCTCTGTTCTTGTGCCAATCCCATGCTGTTCTGGTTACTATAGACTTATAGTATAGTTTGAAGTCTGGTAAATTTATGCCCCTCAATTTGTTCTTTTTGCCGGTGGGACTGCAAACTAGTACAACCTCTATACAAAGTAATATAGAGATACCTCAAAGAACTAAAAGTAGAACTACAGTCTGATCCAGCAATCCCACTATTGGGCATCCACCCTAAGGAGAAAAGACATACTATAAAAAAGACATCTGCACTCGGATGTTTATAGCAGCACAATTCACAATTGCAAAGATGTAGAAACAACCAAGTGCCAACGATACATAAGTGGATTAACAAAATGTGGAAAATGTATATGATGGAGTACTACTCAGCCACAAAAACACAATGGTGATCTAGCACCTCTTGTATTATCCTGGATGGAGCTGGAGCCCATTCTCTGAAGCGAAGTATCACAAGAATGGAAAAACAAGCACCACATATACTCACCATCAAATTGGTACTAGTTAATCAACACTTACATGCACATATAGCAGTAACATTCACCAGGTGTCAGGCAGGTGGGAGGGGGGAGGGGGAATGGGTATATTCATACCTAATGAGTGCGGTGTGCACTGGGGAATGGACATGCGTGTAGCTTTGACTTGGGTGGTGCAAAGGCAATATATATAACCTAAACATTTATATCCCTGTAATATGCTAAAATAAAAAATAACAAAAGATTGCCTATTCCCTTCCCTCCCCTAACCCTGACAAGATTAACACTGATACAGTTTGGTGTAGATGCTTGCAAGCATTGCTTGTATCACAAAAGGCATATAAAATATAATTGTTTGTGTATTGGACTATTAGAGTTTTTGTATCAATATTTTTAATGGTCATACAATTATCATAGGAAATGCACTAGATACAGAGACAGATTATCTAAACTGCCCATCACACTTCTGGACACCTGCACTGTCTGCCCAGCTAGACAACTGCAGCATAGCAGTGGGAACACTCCCTGCTGGAGACAAGCCAATGTGAACAGAATCCCAGCTCTTTCCCTTGGTAGCTGAGTAAATTGAAAAAAATCCCTTAATCTTTTTCACCATCTATAAAATGGGCTATTAATGCCTAACAAAGAATCCTATGTGCTTAGCAACCTGACTGTCATATAGGCATTTAAAACAGAAATAACATGTTCCAATCATCTTCCCTCCCTCTAACAGCATCATTATTTGATCAGACCTGCCCTCTGTGCATCTTCCTCTAAAAAGACAGCCTTCCTGCAGCTCGGGAAGTCCTGGTTGTTTCTTTTTCCTTCTCGGCCAACCTTCCAGGGCTATTTCTCTCTCTCTCAGCATTTTCCTCTCTCATAAATATTTGCAAAAAGTCAGGCTGCTCTGTCTCATTGTGTTTTCACGCCTTGTTTTGCCACCTTCTTAGCAGAGCTGGTTTGACATAAATATTTATGTGAAAAAATATGTTTTCCCAGTCCCCGGTGTTCTCTGCCCTACATACAACCACAGGGCGCCTTTGGGGCACTGTGAACATGGTGCCTCCATGCAGCCTGATGGAGGACAGGGGCCACCAACTTCCTCTCAAGTCATGGGGAAGGAACACACGTTTGATGTGCAATCCCCTGTTAAGAAGTCCCCGGGTAACAAGTCCTTGCAAATATGCCAAAGGGTTCCAATGCTCTGAAATGGAATTTATCAGCTTTTGCTGATTATAGACGGTCCCATGAGTGTACCTGGACGAGTAACTTTGCATTCAAACAAACTTGGCCAAAGATAAAGAAATATTTATATATCTAATTGCATATCTGCACCCCTCCTTGTAAACCACTCTTGGTGCTACTTGCAGACATGCCCACACCTATCCATCCCCTCTCGTGGCCAGCACTAGTCTTACCATGTCTAAGGCTATGCCAGCTGCAGTCACCCCTTTCCCACTTGCCTCTAAGATCACACACTGTCCGCATCCTTTTATGCCTCCCTGTCATGTTCCCATCCATTCTGGAGTCTCTTCCCCTCTTTCTGAGGTCATCTACCATCCCTTTTCCAAAAAATGTACATCCTAGCTGTTGCTACTGTTGAAGGTGAACTTACATGGTAGCTTAAATCTCATGCAATCCTCAACAACAAGATATCAGCTCCCTTTCAATATTCAGTACTCATCTGATATAACCAGTTAGCTAAGAACTCAGTAACATGTTTGTCTTGAGCTAAATGTGAGTCCCACATGACAGTCCTCCAGGGCTCTGGTCAGGGGAAAGCTGTTTGGGTACAGCCCAGTTCACCCCTAGACCCCACTAAGTCACTTCCCCTGAAGGAAGCAGCACATAGAGAGATTGTTGCCCACACCTTTTGGGAAGCTATGGAGACAGATTAATTGCAATTAACTTATTAATTATTTTATTATTTAATTATTAATAATGATTGTTGATAAATATTATTTGATGATTATTTAATAATCATGTATTATATAAATCATTATTATTAATAATTAACATGCACATTACATCAACAAAGGGAAATGTGACATAATCTATTAAAAGGAAAAGAATCTGAGACTGAATCAAAAATCAAAATCTAATGCTTATTTGTATGTCATAATGAAATTGTATGATGAGCTATTAGAAAGAACAGCATATTCAAGGTCAGAAAACTTGGGTTCCAAAATCAATGGCACCATTTGCACCTGCGTGACCTTGAGCAGGGCACCTCCCCACTCCGCCAGCATCCAGGTTCACAGCTGCACATCAAGGACCTGGCTCTCTCCAGGGGAGGCTCAAAGGAGATAAGGAACGGACAAAAGTGCCCTAGACTTGAGTGTCCTAAGGCCTTGCTCCTCAGAGTGTGGTGGGCAGACCTTGTAAGAAATGCAGGATCCTCAGACCCATGCCAGATTCGTTGAATCCAAACATGACTTCCTTCACTTTAACAAGATCTCCCAGGTGATCCACGTGCACCTCCCCTATTGAGAAGCACTGCTTTAGGGCGGCTACCTGACCTTCCCAAGAGTTAGGAAGATAAGAATTAGTGCCTGTTCTTGCTGTCTCATGCCTCTGTGCATGTGAAATGCCCTTCCTTCTTTGGCTAACTGCCCCCGATCTTTGGGGCTCAACTTAGATAAGCTCCAGGAAGTATTCCCTGGGAATGCTCCCTCCCCCACCAGGTTACTGCTATCACAACCCTAACCTGCTACATCATATAATTGTCAGCTAATGTGCCATCTCCCAGCCCTAGACTGTGAGCTTTTTAGGGGCATTTCAATTAAGTACCTACAATGTGCAACAGCTTCCCAAATAACCAAAATGTATAAACTGACTGTTTCAGTTTCTGTGGCTGCTGTAACTCATTACCATAAACTGAGATGGCTTAAAATGACAGAACTAGGGCCATGCTCCCTCCAAGGGCTCTAGGGGAAATCTATTCCTTGTCCCTTCCAGTTTCTGGTGGCTCCCGGATCTCTGCTTCGTCTTCACCTTGCCTCCCCATCTTGTCTGCATATCTCTCCTCTGTGTGTCTCTTACAAGGACACTTGCTACTGGACTTAGGGCTCACACAGATAACCCAGAATCACCTCCTTGCCTCGGGATCCTTAGCTTGATTACACCTGCAAGACCTTTTTGTCCAAATCAAGTCACATCTACAGGTTCCGGGGTTAGACATTTCTTGAGGGCCTACTGAGCCCACTGTTCCGTCTCACAGTAGGTATCCAAAACACGTCTGTTGTATGAATGCAGAAACCACACAGATGCAGCAACTAAAGCTAAGAGAGTTGAAAAGCAAATAACCTTCCCAGTATCATACAACTAAAATAGTACTGCAACAAATACATATGTCTGCCTCCTGGGTGTTTGTCCCTAACATACACGAGGTCTCTAAACCTATATTAATAAGTGGAATGGATGTATTGCACAGCCATTCTGTGACAGTAATTAAGTTGGGCACTAGACCTACATATTTTCAAATAGGGAAGCTGAAACTCCGTTCAGATAAGGGATTTGAACACAGGACTTTGTGGCCCCATTCATACCCTCAGTAAATATTTCCTGAGCATCTACTATGTGCCAGAAATGATGGGGTTCGAGTTGTACACTTTTCTACACTGGTTTCTAGACACAGGCTTGCAAAGTTAGCAACCAGATCCAAAGCTGGTGTTCTGCCCAGTGTTCCACACGGCCTGGCTCTCAATCCACACCTCCAATCCAGCTTATCAAAGCACCTTCACATCCGACACTCAGCTCCTTCCAGAGACCTTCAGCAATGTCACACTGCCATCCCATAAACCATGGTGCTCTGACAAGCTTTTTCTCAGAGCCAAGGACCGTTAAAGACAAAAGCACCTTGGAAAGTGTCTGTGAATGAGAGCCCTAGAAGCTGACATCTCCATATTGCCCCGCATACACATCCCCAAGGCCCCCATGCCAGGTAGACTTCACCATTAACTCCTTGCCAACATGACAAGGGTTTGTGAAGGACCTCGGACATCAGCCTATGTGCACTTTGAGTTATGGATGAATAGAAAATAAAGTCAGAGAGATTAGTAACTAAGGTGCAGTCCTGGCTTCAAGGAGCTTATAGTCTACTGAAAGATTCAACTGATGGACAATACTACAGATAAAACTCCAATCAGAAGGCAGGGTGGAGAATGAAAATGAAAATATGCCTTGGAGATCCCAGTGCTGTCCATGCAGGAAGTAGCATTTGAACTTGGCCTAAAAAGCTGCTTAAATTTCCACAGGCACAGATGAGGGAGGACTGTAGGTAGTCAGAGGGGAAGGTATTCCTGAAGAAGAAATCAGAGGGTTTTGTTCATAAGAATGTCGGCATTGGAAGGACTTGCTAGTGTAGGGTTTGCAAATGGAAACACCTGCAGGTAAGGCTGTTGGTCAGCTGCTAGGAACCAGTAGGATGGGTTTGCCAGTTACTTATGGCCAGGGTTAGTCTGATGAGGTCATCGCACATTTTTGTTATATGGTGCCTGGGGCATGTGGGTTGTTAAATACTTTAAGTATCGCCCCTGCTATGGAAACCAGGCAAAAAAAGTGAATGAGTAAGTGAAATAGGACAGATCTAAAATAGACAGGCAGCCAGAAAGATGAAAAGTAGGTAGATACATAGATAGGATGATGACGATGATGATGATGATGATGATGAAGAAATAGATGACAAGTAGCTGGCTGGCTGGCTAGATAGAGATAGGGAAGAGGGAAGGATAAATGGATGGAGCTCTATGTACTACTTAGCAACATATCAATATCTGTAAAGCTCCAAAGCATAATGTAGCCCAAGAAAAAGATGCAAAATGAACCATAAATTATAAAATTCACATGAATTAAAACACATATAGTGCTATATATTAATTGAAACATAAATCTATATATAAAAGTTAAAAGAGATTAGGAATTAAGCATCAGAAGAAAACACGTAAAATTCATGACTATAATTGCCTGGTTTGGAGAAGGTGGGGTACGGATGGTACCAGAGAAGAGGAAATTCAAACATTATCTGTACCATATCCGATCTTACATTAAAACAATAACGTTTGGAGACAGATGACCAAACGTTGGCAACTGTTGATTCTTGGTCATGTGAACTTGGGTGATTGTTACCTACTTCTTTATATTTTCTTTATTATTTTTAATTTCCTCAAGATAAAAATTATAATTTAAGGAAAAGAAAATTGGAAGTGTGGGAGACTTCAGTATTATGACTTTGCTAATTGTTAAGTCTCTGTCCTCATGGAACAATAGCCATTTATTTTCTAGGAATATCTTAACCAACACAGGTAACCTCCAGAATTCTTCCAGGCACATTTCCAGGTTTATGGCACATCCTTGGCAAGTGTTCTGATGAATGAATGAATGAATGAATGAATGGTAGAATAAGTCAGTGATCCCTGCTAGGTAGCATAGGGCAGAGGCCTTTGTTGACTGGGAACCAGAGTATGATTCCTCTTGACTGTGGCCACAAAACCTTTTTCCTCCCTAAGATACGGTCCTGAACCATTTTCTAGCTTGTGTTGTGTTCAGCCTTCCTCTCCCATGGGTTCCAAGAACACAGCCAGAGAATGCAAACAAATGAGTCCAATAATTTCCAGGACATTCTCAATTCCTTGGCTGGGTCCCTGCAGCAACTGAATAGTAAGCACATTGACTCTGACCTCCCTGCCCAAATTCCTTTGTATTGGATGCAATAATGAGCCTCTCAAGCAAGATGATTTTCCCAGGGCTTCAACGTCTATTTCTGTCCAATTAGTGCCAAGTACTAAGGAAGGCTGCCAATTAACTCAGAGATGATACACCAAACCAAAATGAGCCTCTCCTACCCCTGTTGGGGGGACATTTAGGTCAGGTAGCAACCTCCAGACTTGGTCAGGACGGGCACTACCTGGCACACATGATCTCCCTAACCCTAACCCTAACTGGCTTAGAGCCCTCTTGCCAAACATACACCAGACACTCTATTATTGGTTCCTCAAGGGACCAACACTTCCATCCTCACCACAACCAATAAAAACACTTTTTAGTTAGGTCAATTTAGTCCTAAATACCAGGACGATGTATTCAAATTGGTTGCTCTCCTATCAGCAAGCTGAGGTGGGATGAAGGCGAAAGAAGACCCTAACCCTAAGTGGCACAGGGTTTAGTTAAAGGGAGAATGTCAACCCCACACATTCTTTGGCCTTCACAAAGGTGACCTGAAGGCACGAACTGGGGGTGACATTCAACAGTCTCTGAAAGGCATCACTGAGCCCCTCCTCCCAACAAGACCACTGGGAAACATCCAAATAAGAGACAAAGGAAGCCACAACCAACCCAGACCCACAAACCAGAACACTCACTCACTAAACCAAAACTGATCTTAAATTTTCTTTGTTAGAAAAAATTACAAACTCCTGGTTTTTAATGAGAGGTACAAAATAAAATAGCCGTGTTTGTTTGCCCAGGACTGATCCCAGGGATTGTGATTCAGTGGGTGTGGGGTGCGGTCCTAGAACCCACATTTTCAAAATATTCCTTGGGAGATTCTAGGGCATAACCCTCGTAAAGCCATAAACTAAGATACCCCAAAGTTGTGCTAGCAAATGGAAACAAAAACTTTTTTCCTTCCTTCTTTCCTCCCTCCCTCTTTCTTTTCATTCTTCCCTTCCTATCTTCCTCCTTTCCCTTATTTTTTTCCTTCTTTCCTCCTTCCTTCCTTCAATTTAACAAATATGCATTGAACATCTCTTACTAACTAAAACACCAGGTTGCTTTCCAAACTTAGCAGGAAGTAAAGTTTTATTTGGCATCTGACACAAGTCCTCAAGTCTTTCTCAGACTAATCGTGGGGCAACAATAGTTCAACCTTTTTAAAAATAAAATAAAATAAAAAATAACCTTACCCCTGTGTTTTTTTTTATTTCAGCATATTATAGGGGTACAAATGTTTAGGTTACATGTGTTGCCTTCACCCCCTTGCCCCCCGGAGTCAGAGCTTCAAGCATGACCATCCCCCAGATGGTGTGCATCACACTCATTATGTGTGTATATACCCATCCCCTCCTCCCCCTCCCATCTGCCCGACACCCAATAAATGTTGTTCCTGTGTGTCCACTTAGGGGTTGATCAGCTAATACCAATTGGCTGGTGAGTACATGTGGTGCACATTTTCCCCACTTTTAAAATGAAGATAATATCAGTACGTAACTCATAGGATTCCAGTGGGGGATTAAGCACATTAATGCATATAGCTATTGGAACT